>CM065818.1:25433643-25646143 GCA_033398695.1 Orobanche coerulescens | reverse complement strand
TTGTATCGTCGAGAACTATTTTAAGAAAAATAGAAACAAAAATCCGGGACAAAACACTAGTTATTGTACTAGTCAATTTAGTAGTAGTTTGCTAAACCAAATTAATTTTTTATTTTTTGAAAATTTGGGAACATCACTCAATTAGATATATATTGACATCTGTACGGTTGGATCATCGATAAATATTTTAAAAAAAATAGAAACAATAATTCGTGAAAAGCACTAGTTATTAGTCAATTCAGTAGTGGTTTGCTGAGATCTCCAACCAATATAATTTTTTATTTTTTGGAAATTTGGGAACATCACTCAATTAGATATATGTTTACATCCGTATGGTTAGATCTTCGAGAACTATTTTAAGAAAAATAGAAACAAAAATCCAGGACAAAGCACTAGTTATTGTACTAGTCAATTTAGTAGTGGTTCGCTAAGATCTCAAACCAATATAATTTTTTATTTTTTGAAAATTTGGAAACATCACTCAATTAGATATATATATATTGACATTCGTACGGTTGGATCGTCGAGAACTATTTTAAGAAAAATAGAAATAAAAATCCGGGATAAAACACTAGTTATTGTACTAGTCAATTTAGTAGTGGTATGCTAAGATCTCAAACGAAATTAATTTTTTATTTTTTAAAAATTTGGGAACATCACTCAATTAGATATATCTTGACATCTGTACGGTTGGATCGTCGATAAATATTTTTAAAAAATAGAAACAATAATTCGTGAAAAGCACTAGTTACTAGTCAATTTAGTAGTGGTTTGTTAAGATCTCAAACCAATATAATTTGTTATTTTTTAGAAATTTGGGAACATCACTCAATTAGATATATGTTGTCATCCGTACGGTTGGATCGTCGAGAACTATTTTAAGAAAAATAGAAATAAAAATCCGGGACAAAATACTAGTTATGTACTAGTCAATTTAGTAGCGGTTTGCTAAGATCTCAAACCAAATTAAATTTTTATTTTTTAGAAATTTGGGAACATCACTCAATTATATATATATTGACATCTGTACGGTTGGATCGTCGATAAATATTTTATAAAATAGAAACAATAATTCGTGAAAAGCACTAGTTACTAGTCAATTTAGTAGTGATTTGTTAAGATCTCAAACCAATATAATTTTTATTTTTTTGGAAATTTGGGAACATCACTCAACTATATATATGTTGACATCCGTACGGTTGGATCATCGATAACTATTTTTTAAAAAATAGAAACAATAATCCGTGAAAAGCACTAGTTACTAGTACTACTTAATTTAGTAGTGGTTTGCTAAGATCTCTGACCAAATTAAGTTTTTATATTTTGAAAATTTGGGAACATCACTCAATTAGATATATCTTGACATCCGTACGGTTGGATCGTCGATAAATATTTTTAGAAAAATAGAAACAATATTCCAAGACAAAGCACTAGGATTAGGAATCCACGAGAGTTCAATATTAGTTTATTCTATGACTCATCCCGCTTTGGTGTTTCGATTGTTTAAAAATATCTATCGACGATCCAACTGTACGGATATCAAGATCTATCTATTTTAGTGATATTCCACAAATTTCAGAAAAAAAAAAGTAAATTTATTTGGTTCGAGATATTAATAGTCAACTAGTACTTTGACTAGTACTTCTAACTAATGTTTCGTCCCAGATTTATGTTTCTATTTTTTTAAAAATATGTAATTATGATCCAACCAAGTAGATGTCAAGATCTATCTAATTAAAAAAATAGAAACAACAATCCATGACAGAGCACTAGTTATGAGTACTAGTCAATTATGTAGTGATCTACTAAGACCTCCAACCAAATTAATTTTTTAGTTTTTAAAAATTTGGGAACATCACTCAATTAGATATATCTTGACATCCATACGGTTGGATCGTCGAGAAGTACTTTTAGAAAAATAGAACAATAATCCATGAAAAGCGCACTAGTTACTAGTACTAGTCAATTTAGTAGTGGTTTGCTAAGATCTCAAGCCAACTTAAATTTTTATTTTTTAAAAATTTAGGAACATCACTCAATTTAATATATCTTGACATCCGTACGGTTGGATCGTCGATAAATATTTTTACAAAAATAGAAACAAAAATCCTTGAAAAGCACCAATTACTGGTACTAGTCAATTTAGTAGTGGTTGGCTAAGATCTCAAACCAAATTAATTTTTTATTTTTTGAAATTTTGGGAACATCACTCAATTAGATATATGTTGACATCCATACGGTTGGATCATCGATAAATATTTCTACAAAAATAGAAATAATAATCCGTGAAAAGCACTAATTACTAGTACTAGTCAATTTAGTAATGGTTTGCTAAGGCCATCTCTAATGGTAAACCTTAATTTTATGTTTCTATCCTACATGGTTAAGTAAATTTTTTAAAGTTTCTATATGACGTGTTGAATTTTAGTAAGTATAGAAACGTGTGAATTTTTTTATCTCCAATGCGGTGTTTCTACTCTATATATTTACGTATTTTTAGAAAGATAGATAATGTAATTATCCAATCAGATAATTATAAATTAAATTAGAATTTCTATAAGTATTTCTACATGTAGAAACACCTATAAAAATTTCCAATGTGACTCAACTAACACATGGGATAGAAATAAACTTAGAAAACTGCATTGGAGTTTATTTTATCTATTTTTTGTTTCTATCATAGAAATCCAACGGGATAGAAATACTCATTGGAGATGGCCTAAGATCTTAAACCAAATTAACTTTTTATTTTTTAAAACCTTACGAACATCACTCAATTAGATATATGTTGACATCCATACGGTTGGATCGTCGAATAATATTTTTAGAAAAACAGAAACAAAAATCCGGGACAAAGCACTAGTTACGAGTAATAGTCAATTTAGCAGTGCCCTACTAAGATGTCACACCAAGTTAATTTTTTATATTTGAAAATTTGGGAACATCACTAAATTAAATATATCTTGACATCCGTATGGTTGGATCGTCGAAATATTTTTAAAAAAATAAAAACAACAATCCGTGACAAATCACTAGTTATGATTACTAGTCAATTTAGTAGTGATCTACAAGATCTCCAACCAAATTAATTGTTAGTTTTTGAAAATTTGGGAACATCACTCAATTACATATATCTTGACATCCGTATGGTTGGATCGTCGATATATATTTTTAAAAAATAGAAACAATAATCCGTGAAAAGCACTAGTTAGTGTACTAGTCAATTTAGTATGAGTGTTCATAAAAACCAGACCGAACTACCCGACCCGACTACCCGCTGACCCGAGGTAAATTTATCGGGTATTTTTATAATTTTAAAAAGAAATCGGGCCAAGTACCCGACCCGATGAAAGAGAATAAATTCGAATCCGGATACGGGCCGAAATATTTATCGGACAGTGTATCCGACCCGACATATATATATATATATATATATATTATATTTAATAATTATGAAATAGGGTTTGCTGCCTGCTACTCTACTTGCTGCACTTGGTCCGCCGTTTCAAAATCCATACTTAATATTAAAAGAGAGTCGCAAGAAAATTTAAAGGACATGTCTCATCACCACATTATTTATCTTTTTAAAAATCTTTAAAAAAAATATATATTTAGTTTGGAGGGAAGTTAGAGGGTTATTCCATATATAATATCTACCAGTTAAAAATTTCCTCTCATTTTATTCCTTTTATTTTTAACTTAATACTTTAAACAATTATAACTTCTCGTATCAATTTTATTTTTGATAAAAAAATATATCAAATTAATTCTTACTTCGTACTCTTTAATTTGACATCCACATAGTATACATATAAAATAATTTAAAATATTACCATCTAAAAATATAAGAATATTGAAAAAATTATAAATTTTTAGTTTATTTTCATACTTATGTACTTCAACAGTTATTTGATTTTTCAGAATTATTTTGTTGTAAAATAATAAAATAATTATAATAATGCCAAATCATATAAAAGAAATTTATATTAGTGAGAATATGGGTTGGATACTTTTAATGAAAGTTGATAATAATAAATATAATTTAATTTATTATTTATAAAATTAGATATAAGACTCATATTGTCCTACATGAAAATAAATGCCTATGCTTAATTAAATTATGATTTTCCTATCATGTGTCCTTAGATTTATAAATTAAAGCAAATCAAATAATAGTTTATGTGTATGTGTGTGTATATTGGTCCATGTATATTTTCTAATAAATTTATAATATTC
Organism: Orobanche coerulescens; assembly: GCA_033398695.1. Classification (NCBI taxonomy): domain Eukaryota; kingdom Viridiplantae; phylum Streptophyta; class Magnoliopsida; order Lamiales; family Orobanchaceae; genus Orobanche; species Orobanche coerulescens. The sequence continues at coordinate 25,641,907 of CM065818.1, read as the reverse complement.
TTGAAATTCAATCACATATTACTAATATAATAAAATATTTAACATTTTACGTCGTGCATCGCACGAGAGGACATCTAATCTATACTTATATTAAAAAGAGAGTCTGTGACACATGTCACTCTCTAATTTTTTTGAATTTTTATTTTAAAATAAAGTTTATATATAAAGATGTATTCTTAAATTTCCAAAAAAAAATTCTAGATATGTATTGTGGGAGTTTTATTCCACAACTTACACCTATCTACCAATAAAAAAAAATCTTTTCTTTATTTTTTTAGCTTAAAATTTTAAATGTTTATAATTTTTTAAATCAAGTTATTTTTTAATGAAAAATATATCAAATTAATTTTTATTTCACAATTTTCAACTAGACATCCATATAAATATAATAAATTTGATGGGTTTACAATAATGACCGATTGCACAAAAAAAATATATTAGAAAAAATATGAATATTTATTTTTAGTAAAATTAATTGATGCAAAATAAAAATATATTAACTCATTTATTGCTACATAAAAAATAAATTATGATATTTATTTAATTATAATAACTAAAACTAATAAAAACATACACCACACACACACATATATTAAGACTTAATAACATACTACTTCCATCCCCAAAATTTGTTCCTACTTTTTTTTCGGTATGTCCGGGAAATTTGTTCATGTAATGGACATTAATTGACTTAACAATCCGCTAATGTGGTACTCTTTTTGAATTATATTATACCCCATAATAAATTTAACGATCGGAAAATTATTTTCTAATAAAAGAATATACTGTGCGGTGTTACTCCAAATACTCCAAACTCCACTTCTGCACTTCACCATCTAAACATTTATGCACTTCATGTCCAACCTCAAAGTCCAGACCATCTCTGCACTTCATCGTCCCGCGTCCACAACCCATGGCGTTCGGCCGATTTCATACTTCCAGGCTTTCCAATCTTCAAATAATCTACCCGATACTTGAAGAATTTCAATCGGCTGCCTTTGTAAGTTCATCGATTTGCTCTTTTGTTTTTCAGACTTTCAGGGTTTTCCTATTTGAGGAATGTTTTTTCATTTCTGCTCGATCGGCTCAGACTGAATTTATTTATTTTTTTTTCTTTTTTTTTTTCGAATAAAATAATCGAATGTATGTTTGCTGATATTGCAATTTGACAAGGATGCTTTTATTGAGGTCGGATTTATTTATGAAAGCATATAAACCCCAAACCGATTTTTTCTATAAAAACTTGACGTCAAGTGATACGAGCACGCATGGGGGGGTTTTCGTGCCTCGTCGTGCTGCGGAGAAGATTTTTCCTCCTCTCGTTTGTTATAAGGAAACTTTTATTTATCTGTGTTCATATTTTTCTTTTTGTTTGTTAAATTATAAAATCTGTTCTCTGAGACCTGGTTTTATCTTGTTCTAGGACTTCATGATGCAACCACCTGCACAGGAGCTTGTCGCAAGGGATTTGCATGATAACGTCTGGACATTTCGTCATATTATCCAGGGTAAATCGTCATATTTGCAAGGAATTTGGCTCCCATGTACTGATAACCCGTATGTGTTGACTGAGATGTCAGATAAATTAAGACAATCTACAGTTAACGGATTAATGGTTAATAACTGTAAAGACTGGGACACTGAGTGTGTAAATGATATCCTGAATGAGCGCGATGCAAAACTTGTTCTCGACATTCCTTTAAGTTTGCGTCAAACAAAATACTTATTGAGCTGGCGTTGGGAGGAGAAAGTGAATTTCTCCGTAAAGAGCTATTATCGGAATATTTCTGGTGATGTAATGGAGAATTGCGACTTGGCTTGGACCAGAATTTGGAATATGAGAATTCGACAGAAGGTAAAATTTTTCTTCTGGCAGGTGTGCAGGGGATTCCTTACAATGGCCGACAGACTTATTGCGAGGGGAGTGAAACTCAACGACGGATGTTATCTATGCAATGTTGCAGGTGAGAATGTTGAACATATGTTTATTAATTGTCAGGTTATTAAAGATTGTTGGAGAAAAGCTAGGTTTGGGGTTACTGATTGCCATTTTAGCAATATGATAGATTGGTTTTCATCACATTTCGAAGGCTTAGTAGTGAGGCCTTATGCATGATGATAATGATTTGTTGGAGTGCTTGGAATAGTAGAAACAAGAGGTGTTGGAATGGGGTGGAGGCTATGGCTTGTCATATTGTTAATAGTACTGCCTTTTTTTATGTAACTGGAGAAAGGCATCAAATATTGAGATAACCGAGCATGATAAAAATGCTGATCAACAGGTAGTGTGGAAAAAACCACCAGTGGTAGACTGAAATTAAACACACTCTATCTGATGCTTCCGGTTATATATATTATAAGGATAATTACAAATGTCAACATCGATATTTAGCCTAGTTACAAAGAAAATCCGATTGTTTTCCAAAATTACAAATTCCCCTTGATGTGTTATTACAAACACCCCCTCAAGATTTGTAGCTATCTAATAAATATCCCTGTTTTTTCCAAAATATATATTTATTATGTATATATATGTGTGTGTATATATATTTACTAATACTCATAGCCTGGTGTGGTGGCCAAAATTGCAATGTGATGTTCAAAACTTAGTGATTGTGAAAATTAGGGCAACCAAAGCATCACTTGCTTACGACTGGGTAGAGCCTTTTCATCGGTGGAAAGAAGTTGTTTGCAGGTGACTCGGTCTTGTTCATTAGGTAATATGATGCAATATTTTCTCAGATTGTTGGTTGATTTGAATTAACTATATAAACAGACAGTAGTTTTTTTCTTCCTCTTGTCTGCTAATCTTATATGATAGTAATTCATCCTTGCTTACAGGGACGAAAAGCAACAGCTTCTTTTAGGCATAAGACGGGCCCACATGCAACCAACCAACTTACTGTCATCAGTTTTGTCGAGCGATAGTATGCATATTGGAATTCTAGTTGCAACTGCCCATGCTGCCACGAATAATAGCCCTTTTCCGTGTTTTATAATCCGAGGTTGTATTTTTTGGTGCCAGGCATTAAATATCTAAAAAATTATGTGTATATATATAGGTATTGTGTAAATGTATATAGTGTGAAATCTTTGAAATGAATACACATTGTTGGTAAGTACTGATCTGTGTTTGAAGCTGCCATGCCTATATAACAATTTGAATTGAAACAGGATTACAACATGGATGCCAAAGTTGTGGTTAATGTAGACGAGATGATTAAGCTTGTGGTGAAGAAGGCCGGAGTCCTCATCTTGATAAACATGCTGCATTAAGCTTTAAGTTGCATCCTTCACATTTCAGCCCTCAAAGTAAGCATATATCTCAAAATTGTAGGATCACTTGCAAACTTGTCTTAAATTCACAATTCATTTCCACGTTATCTTTACAAACCTGTAGCTATATATGGGAGGAATCATTCATAAACTTGTCTTAAATTATGTTGGGAAAATACAACACATGATTTTGAAGACACTGGCCACAGTGATAATGCTAGAGAGATAATGGAAAAGTACTACAATGGCGAGATAGACCCCTCATGAACTCATAAGGGAACTAAATGTAGTTTATGAAATTGAGTCATGACACTTCAACAAGGTTTGCGTTTCTTGCAAAGGTGAAACTACCCCGAGAAGAATGGACATGAACTAGTATATATGAAAGTTGGAGAATGTTTGTTTAGATGTTTTAGATGTATATGAGAGTTGGAGAATGTTTGTTGCTACTTTAATGACGAATATTGGTTGGTATTTATTTATTTAATGATGAAGATTGGTTGGTTTTGTAAATTGAAGCTATTGTCTAAATGAGTAGTTTTAATGCAAATAAAATCATTGTCTGATTTGTCATTAGGCAATTAGGTAATTTTAAAAAACAGTTGCTAAAATTCGCATTAGACAACAACAACATTCTAACAAAACGTTGTGTGAAAATAAGTAAAAATAGATGTTTCAATTATAAAACCGCTGTTTATAGAAAATATAAACAACACTTTGTAAGAAATAAACAATTGTGCTTAGTACATCTAACAATTGTTTGAAAAACAAAACCGTTGTGGCCTCAACACTCTAATAATGGCGCAACTTCAAAAAAGGTTTGTGCGCTCAACCCTCAAACAATGCTATAGTTTTAAGAAATCATTGTGTTTATGAAATCTTAACAATATATTCAAAATAAAAAATAATTGTGTTTGATAAATTCTAACAACATGTTTAAATAAACAACACTTGAGTTATAAGCAGACAGACCATAGATAAATTCTACAAAAATGTTGTGTAATTTCCTTTATGACAAGTGTGTATTGTTCTAAAACTATTGTGTAGCATCCCAAACAATAATGGTTTCAAAATGGAATGTTGTTGTTTCTGGCTATTACACAACGGTGTCTCAAGATGAAGTCATTGTCTCTCACTCCTTCACACAACATATTCTGTACCGTTGTCTGAGCCACGTAAAAGATGGCATCTCAATATAGAACGAGAAAATATGGGGTCATACAATGGGCAAAAACCGTTGTCTGATGCAGTTTTTATTGTAGTGACAACAATATTGTGTTGTGTCGAGATTTATACATCTCAACAGGCGATCGGCACAGAGGCCGGGCGACCGAGCCAGAGTCAGATAGCCGAGGCAGACTTGCTAATTGAAGGACCCAGAACAAGACCCAGCGCCGAGCGATCGACTGCCAAAGCGATCATCTCCCGGCAACTAGCGATCGTCCCAAGTGCCCGATCATGGACGACCGCCTCATGCCACATGAAGCCAGCATCCGTCAAGCCGGCGAAGGCCGAAACTCGGGATAGAGACCCACGTGCAGATTCGGAAAAGGCGCCGCAGGATAAGGCCCTTTGACCCCAGCCTGTCACCATCTTTTCGCCTACCGACAGGCCCGCCGAAAGGTGCAAAGTGGGACCTCCCGAGACAGCAACTCAGGACGCGTGCGGACTTCTCATTGGCCAGCACAGCTGGCTGCCAGCAGCAGCCGCGGACTTTAAGGCAACCAACCCATGTGCCACAGATGATCGCCCCCTTATTATAATACAGGAAAGGCGATCGCCCGCCAGTAAAGGACATCACGGCTCCTCCTATAAATAGAAGGCATCATGCACTTGGGGAAGGGTCTGCTTTCCCACCAGCTCAACTCTCAGCTCATAAGCTGGCTCTCTGCTTTTTCACTCTTTACAACGCTATACACTCCGGACATCTTTCTATCTCTCACTCTCGAAACCTCTTAAACTATAAGACGGTCGGCAAACACCAGCACTCAAGAGCTAGATAACTAGGATCTTTTACACTCATTGTAATTGCATTCTTACATTAATATTTGTACTCCAACGTATTCGTATTAATAATATCTCGCGAGAGCATTCAAGCCCGGGCCTAACAAACCCGGCAAATCTTGCGTTATTCATTTCCCCACGGATTTGTTTGTTACTCGACCATTCCAGCAATATCGTCTCCGGATAATATTTTGGTTAACAACAATTGGCGCTAGAAGGAGGGCTCCTTAACCTTCATTTTCATTCCGACCACCCCGAAGAACACTCACTGTTCTACGGGTCATATACTTGAAGAAACACTTACTATTCTTCAAAGAAAACCCTTCAGAATCATGACGTCTGCCACCACATCGAAAAGAGCCGCTCTCCGAACCGCCGAACATCATATTCCGGCTCAATCCGAGTCCCAGCAGACGGTAGGGGGTAGCCGCGGCGACGCAAGACTCTCGATCCCGCACCTGAGGGACGACCCTAGCCTTTCGCTCGACCAGTTCCAAACCGCGGAACAGATCGAGGGGGCTATGGCCATCCTAAAGGAGCGACGGAGAGCATGCGCGGCACTCGCTATAACTCCCTCGGCCATCTACCGCGTGGGCAAACGGAAGTTCAAAGGGTTACTGGATGAGCGATCGTCAGAAAGCCCCGATTCGCGAGAAAAGGCTCTCGCAAGGCGGGACGGGTCCGTCTTCAGTCGCTTGGGAAGCAACCCATCATGGCGACCGGGGTATTCTGGCCCCAACCACGAGACGACAGAATCCGAGTCCGTCACAGGAGTTCGGCATACCCAACTCCCAGCCAATTACAGGACAGCCGTTCGACTCTCTTCCGCCGAAGAGTCGAGCCGCGCGACAAGGACTTCATCAACAGCGGAGCCAGAGGGTCAGTACTTGATCGCCTCGGCTCCCGCTCCGAGCGCCTAGCCTCGAGCAGCCAGGCCGCAGCGATGGCTGCTATGCGACGCCAGCTCGACGAGATGAAAGCGCTCTTGGATATTGGGGCAAGCACTAGTAGAAAGATTGTCGGACCGACTGAGCCACTCGTTGTAATATCCGCGTTTTCCATTTTTAGTAATTTCTATTTTTGGGTGTATATTCGTTTCGGACAACTCGCTTGGCACTGTTTTGGAATTCTGAATCTATTTTGTTCTTGGAGTTTTTCCGTTTGGACGAGTCTCGATGATGTTTTTACGTAATTTCATCTTGAGTTATATTTTGTCGCATGTGTATTCGATTCTCATTAAACTCGTTCGATTTCGTCATTTTCCTATTTCTACGAGTTCGCATGGTTGAGTAGAGCATGTTGTGAGTTTCGGATTGTTAATCCGACGTTGTATCGTGATTTTCGGATGTTTGGGCCGTTTTTGTAATTTCCTATAAGTTTAGGGAATTTGTTCCTTGTTCGGTTTTGATTGTGTACCTCGGACCATTTTGGGTTACTGGTTATCGTTTCTTGTTGTGTGTATTTTCCTCGGTCGGTTGGGTCGGCATATCGTGTTTTGGTGATCGTCTTTTTCGTTTTTGGTAGTGTTGTTTTCGCCTGCACGCTCTGTCAGACTCAGTGCAAAACGGCGCAAGACCCGCGGCATATTGCGCCGTGTCTGTGCGCCGTGTCGCACAGGGGGACGATCACTGTCCGAGAAACGGCGCAAGACCCGCGGCATTCTGCGCCGGTCTCAGGCGCCGTGTTGCCGCTTGGTGCCTTGCCGCTTGCGAAACGGCGCAAGACTCGCGGCATTTTGCGCCGTGTTCGTGCGCCGTGTCGCATGTGGGTCGTTGACCCATAATACGGCGCTGAACACGGCGCCATTTGGGCCGTTTGTTGCGCCGTGTTCTGTCCAGTATATATAGGACAGACACGGGTTTTGACCCCATTTTTCACCATTCCTCTCGTCTCTCCGCTCCCTCATTGCGATTTTGGGCGATTTCAACCAGAAATTGCATTCTAGAATCTTATAACTCGGATTTGGACATTCTAACACGAATCAATCATCTTCCTTCCACCATTCCATCGTTGAATTGAGGTAATTGGTAATTATACCTAATTTTAGGGTTCTTGGCTATAATTCATTTTTCCTTTCGTTTTTGCTTCGATTGATGATGAATATTAGTTGGGTAATCATGGTGTTATGTTTTCCTAGAACTTTATGTAATACCCGTAATTTCGATTTCCGGTAATTTCTTTTTTTTCGGCGAAAGTCCGTTTTGACGACTCGCTCATGACCGTTTCGTCATTTCGAGAATGATTAATTCTGCACTTTTTGTCATCCGAGCTCGTTTCGGTGTCGTTTTGTTGAGTTCCGTGCTTTTTAGCGGTTTTTCCGCACTTGAGTTCGATTCTTGCGAATCTCGTCCGAAACTGTTGTTTCGACTTTCTCGTAAGTTCATTTAATGTTATTATTCATGTTGCGAGCTTTGTCTTGGTGTTTCGATCACGTATCGTGATTTTCGGGCGTTTTGGGCCATTTTCGTAATTTCCCAAAGTTTGGGGTAATTACTTTCCGTTGTCGAATTTCGAGCCTTCGGGTGGTCGGGATCGTGTGTTCTCTTAGTGCTCGGATTCGTCTTTGCGAGTACTTCGTAACCGTATCTTCGATTCGTACTCAGGTTCGGGTTTCGGGGTTGTTCGGGCCGTCGGAGTTGGTCCCGGCCGAGTCATGGCCGGGCATGCCGGGCCAGCCACTGGCCGAGTAACGTCGGTAGTGATCGGCGATTACGTCGTAAGGCCGATTACGTACGTAAGGCCCTGGCCGATAACGCACGCAACGCTCCGGCATTTCCAGAGCGGTGTGTTCGGCCATGGCCTACGTCGTAAGCCATGGCCGATTACGTCGTAACGGCCGTGATCGGCCTATTTAAGGCCTGGCAATTTTTCTTCACCATTTCACTCGGTTTTCGTTCTCTTCCGCTTTGGAGGTGTTGGAATCATGGAAGGATGTTGTTATACAATTAATCCATGAAGTTTTGAGTTTCATATCATCAATCATCCATCCTATAACATCCTCCGATCTACTGACCGTGCCGATTTCCTAGAAATCTAGTTTTGGGAATTTTGGTGTTTTGGTTGTTTTCATCCGTTTAATCCGATTTAACTTAGGATTAAGATGGATTGATGCTTATTTAGATGTATTATATCATTTCCTTGTTATTCCATGGTTGGATCGTATCGATTCGTTGTTTTGGTCGAGTTCTTGATCGACGCCTTAAAGGTGTCCGATAAAATGTCATAGAGGGGTTTTGGGCGTTCTACGATTATTCTTCCTCGTATGATCGATGATTTATTGATTATATGTTGTTGTGGTCGAATTCTTGTGAAGAACTCGAGTCGGAACCCTTCCGCTCGTTGTCTTCTTGGTCCGAGCTTCCCGATCGAACCGTGTTCTTCTGAGCGCTTGGTAGCGGTTATTAAGGCAAGTATCTTATTATACGACTTGTATCTTGTGACTAGTAATTACGTATGATATGTATGATTTTGCTTGCCTCCGTAAATATGTTCCGCTTGAGTTGGTTGTGTTTTCCAAATTTGAAGGCTTTGTGATAATAGTGATATATTGGTATCCGTGTTAGGCGTTGTGCCATTTGTGCAGGATTGCGATGTACATATGAGATGGTTGTACACGTGGTTGTTCAATGTATTGTGTACCGAATGTGTGTTATGTTGGTTAAGAGTCGTTGTGATGATCATGATATTTGTGTTGTTTTGGTTTACATACTTGATTGTACATTTCATTGTAATGTGGAATGGCTTGACATTTAATGATTATGAATTATGTCGTGTCGATGTGTGTGTGTTCCAGGTAGGGTCTGACGAGGCCTCTGGAGTTCGATACATGATGTGTACGAACAAAGTGTGTGATCCAGGTAGGGTCTGACGAGGCCTCTGGAGTCCGGTACATGACGTGTACGGACAAGGTGTGTGATCCAGGTAGGGTCTGACGAGGCCTCTGGAGTTCGGTACATGATGTGTACGAACGATGTTGTGGCCGGGTAGGGTCCGTTGAGGCCTCCGGAGTTCGGTACATGATGTGTACGAACAGTGTATGTGGCCGGGTAGGGTCCGTTGAGGCCTCCGGAGTTCGGTACATGATGTGTACGAACAGTGTGTGTGGTCCGGGTAAGGTCCGTCGAGGCCTCCGGAGTTCGGTACATGATGTGTACGAACAATGATCGTGTAGCAGTGATTGTTCGGGTAACATTTTAAATTTAAATATGGATCTCGAACTCATAATGATATATTATTTAGTATGCTTTGAAACGAGAATCGGGCTAAGGCCCTAATGTTTACGAAAAGGTTTTGTAAATTGGGACTCGAGGTCCAAAAGAATTTCTGCTTTAAAAATCCCCGAGATGATGTGTTCCTTTTCAAATATCTCTTATTTGAGTTCGAAATTCTAAAACTTCTCGGGAACATTTTGATAATTGATTTCCGTATTAAATTCGTAGTTGCTATTTGCTTGTTACATTTCGTATGGTTTGATACTTGCACTAGTAAAACAGTGGAGTTTTACTAAGCCCCGAGTATTCGGGGGGTGGATGTCTGTTTTGCGTCCAGGTACATACAGATTCAGGGGAGCAGTCACAGGATTGGCACAAGAGGATGACGAGCTGCGATACTAATCAAGAGTCGAGAGTTGGTAGAGTTTGGTTGTATTGTTAGAGTTCATTCAGTCTTCCGCTGTATTGTGTTTCGACCCCTGTGTGGGTAATGTTGTTAGTCAGTTCTGTTGATAGAGTTGCGTGACCTCATCGGTCTGTGTGTTTATGTGTACGTGACCTTAACGGTCTGTGTGTTTATGTGTACGTGACCTTAACGGTCTGTATTATTATATTGTTTGACCCTGGCCGGGCAAGCATTTAGTCGTTTATGGATGTTTAGCCTGGTAGATCCTTGTGGAAGGGGTCTACGGCGTGTAATATTCCCATACAGTTTTGGGGGTGTTACAATTATGGTATCGGAGCCTAGGTTGCGGAAACCTAGGCTGTCGGGTCGAGTCGAGTCGTGGTTTGTCGAGTAATGTGTTGTCTTGTCGTTCGAGTCGTCAGGTGACAAGTTGAGTTGTGCGTAGTCACAACGTGTCGGATATGTTGTCGGATGAGATTAGTATCATGGGCGACCGTCATCTCCGTGCGGCCTGTGGACGTAAGTCTCCTCTTTTATGCGAAGTACCTGTGTATCATGATTGTATCTAAATGAGTTAATTGCATTGCATAATTTTATTTGCACGGTGTTGTGAATATAGTTGTATTTAATACGTGTGACATATAGTATATGTATAAAACTGGGTCTATTGTTGTTTTACCTTTGAACCACTGTGAGGGGTGGTATGGTGTGAAAATTGAGAACCTTGTTGGGTTTCGAATAAGGTATCGACGATTGAGTTCGCGAGAAACTCCGAGGAATGGTTTTGTTATATGTTTAAACTAGATGCTGTGAGACGTATTCAATTGGATTGTGCATGTTGGACTGTATTTTTTTTTATCCACTGCGTGAGTTATTTTGTAATGGCTTTCGGTATTTTACCGACTGAGTTTTATTTTGAAAATCGATTCCCTTAACCGAGTTTTTGGCGTTATGGCCTTGATCGTTTTGACGAAATTCTTATGACGGTATTTAGTATTTTGTAAATGGCTTTTGTGAGTTTTTGAAATATTACCGTCATCGGCCCTTTTTGGCATTTTTGTAAATGGTTTTTATCCTGGTGGGTTCCGGCGTGGGACCCACAGCGCTTTAATGTTCTGTGTAGTTACCTGAGATTTTTGGGCATTCTAGCCCATTGAATTATCTTTGAAAACCTTGAGTATCCTAGAAATAAATTTCGAGACGTACGTTTAAAATGAATTATTTTCTCGTGGTACATCCAAGGTGCCACAATATGTTTCAAAATTCTTCTACCTCGAGGACCAAAATGTTTTGAGATATTTCCAATGTTTTAGAAACACTTTTACTTAGACCCGAGGGTCGAATATTTCCGAAAGTTTTTCACGAAAAGAAAGTGTCCTCATTTTTATCAAATGCAAAATGGTTCTCCAAAGTCTCGACAACGATGTTTCCTGTTTGTATTTTTTTTTGAAACGTGATACTCAAGATCAACCGGTGTTTTTCCTAAATTATTTTCAAAAGGTGGTTTTCGTTTTTTTTTTAAAAACCCATCATTTCCTGCTTGTGGTCGGAGAAGGTGTGTATGATGTTGGTATTGTTGTTAGGGTGTTAGCCCTCCGAATTGTGATTGAATTGGTGGTGAATGTTGAGTCGTTCGCCACGCATATGTTTTGTTAGCCCTTTGTGGGAGGTGTGATGACGATTTTTAATGTTGTCATTTCGTGGCGGCTTGCGTGTTATCGCACCTGTGTGAGCTGTTAAAGCTTGGGTTTGTACGTTTGTGTACATGTGTGATTGTTTCATGATGTTTGTAATTGTGTGCTAGTTATTGTTCGGGCCGTTAAGGTCGCCGAACGATAACGTCGTTGCTGTAGTGTTTGTGTGTATTATTTTACGATGGTAATCGTTGTATATGATATGTGTTATGACTCTTTGTTGTGCTGAGTTGGCATCGCCGCTATGTTGTTTTGCGACGTTATGCCCCATTGTATCTAGCATTTGTATTTTCGGTATGCCGAGCCGAGGCGTTTCAATCGTGATGTGCCGGGGCATGCACGTGTAAATTGTCCTTCTCGTCGGTAACACATTTCAAGTGTAGACTCGAGGGACACCGAATTCAATTTTGCGAATTGACTACCAAGACTCTCGGAGTTCACGTCAAAGACAGCTTATCGAATCGGCTTTGAGAGGCCTTCGAAGGATGTTTCTATCAGTTGCTTGTTGTGTTGTCACATTGATTTCGTTGTTGTGAGTTTCGGGGACGACACTTCTTTTAGATGAGGTCGAATATAATACCCGTATTATTTTTGGCTTCTGCATTTCCTCTTTCTCAAGTCTATCGACTCGCTCGTGTTCGTTGATACTTTCTGAACTTGTTCTGTATTTCGGTTTCGTCGTTCGAACGAGCTGTGATCTTAGTTTGGATCAATCTGGTTATCGCTGTGACTTTTTCGAGTTCGGTTCGATTCTTGTGAACCTTGTTCGGAAGTGACATCATCTGGTTTTACTAGTTCTCTTATTCGAAGTGGATCGGATTTGGAACTTCTAGATTTTCGACTCTGTCGACTCGTTTATGTTCGTTAACATTTTCTGAGCTTGCCCTATCCCTTTCTTTTATTGATCGAACGAGTGTGGTGTTTTGAAATTACTCGTTTGTCGTTGTGACTTTTCAATTGCTATTCCCTTTCCTGTGGATCTTATGTGAATCACATCTTGTTGTTTTCACCGGATCATATATTGTCTCGAGCCGAGACGTGAAGTTGTTGTTTGAATTTTATTGTTCTTCGTGATTCGAACATGATCGTTCGATTTTTGTTGTCTCGACCGTTGTGGTTCGATCGTTGATTGTTCGGTTTTTGTTGATCTCGTTTCGTGATTGTTGAGCATTCGCACTCCTTCCTAACTTCCTTAAGTTCGGGAAATTAGTCTCGTTTTCGATCTTCTAGCCCTTGGGCGGTGGAATTCCGTATTTGTTCAGCGTTTGGCTCGCGTTTTGATTGATGAACCGTTGGGTTGGTCAATCGTATTGATTTTTGTTCGTTGTGTTTTGTGATTGTTCAGATAATCGACTCGATTGTATTATCTGTTTGATGACGCTTGTCACTTGTTGATTTTATTATGCCTCTACCGGTGGCGTCGTGTTGGTCGTCGTGGAACGTGTTTTCACGCCGTATATTCCGTTGCGTTGTTTGTAACGTTTCACCGTTGGCCGTTAGTTACGCATTCTTGTGCATCTCATTGAAATATTCCTGGTGGTATATTTCCTCTCCCTACTTGTTTTAAGTTTCGGGACGAAACTTCTTTTAAGGAGGGTAGAATGTAATACCCGTAATTTCGATTTCCGGTAATTTCTTTTTTTTCGGCGAAAGTCCGTTTTGACGACTCGCTCATGACCGTTTCGTCATTTCGAGAATGATTAATTCTGCACTTTTTGTCATCCGAGCTCGTTTTGGTGTCGTTTTGTTGAGTTCCGTGCTTTTTAGCGGTTTTTCCGCACTTGAGTTCGATTCTTGCGAATCTAGTCCGAAACTGTTGTTTCGACTTTCTCGTAAGTTCATTTAATGTTATTATTCATGTTGCGAGCTTTGTCTTGGTGTTTCGATCACGTATCGTGATTTTCGGGCGTTTTGGGCCATTTTCGTAATTTCCCAAAGTTTGGGGTAATTACTTTCCGTTGTCGAATTTCGAGCCTTCGGGTGGTCGGAATCGTGTGTTCTCTTAGTGCTCGGATTCGTCTTTGCGAGTACTTCGTAACCGTATCTTCGATTCGTACTCAGGTTCGGGTTTCGGTGTTGTTCGGGCCGTCGGAGTTGGTCCCGGCCGAGTCATTGCCGGGCATGCGGGGCCGAGGCGGCCACCGCCGAGTAACGACGGTAGTGATCGGCGATTACGTTCGTAAGTCCGGTTACGTACGTAAGGCCTGGCCGCGTGCGCACGCAACGCTCCGGCATTTCCAGCAGTGTGTTCGGCCATGGCCGATTACGCACGTAAGCCATGGCCGATTACGACGTAACCGGCCGTGATCGGCCTATTTAAGGCTGGCGGCGTTTTCTTGACCATTTCACTCGGTTTTCCTTCTCTTCCGCTGGAGGTGTTGGAATCATGGAAGGATGTTGTTATACAATTAATCCATGAAGTTTTGAGTTTCATATCATCAATCATCCATCCTATAACATCCTCCGATCTACCGACCGCCGATTTCCTAGAAATCTAGTTTTGGGGAATTTTGGTGTTTTGGTTGTTTTCATCCGTTTAATCCGATTTAACTTAGGATTATGATGGATTGATGATTATTTAGATGTATTATATCATTTCCCTTGTTATTCCATGGTTGGATCGTATCGATTCGTTGTTTTGGTCGAGTTCTTGATCGACGCCTTAAAGGTGTCCGATAAAATGTCATAGAGGGGTTTTCGGGCGTTCTACGATTATTCTTCCTCGTATGATCGATGATTTATTGATTATATGTTGTTAGGGTCGAATTCTTGTGAAGAACTCGAGTCGGAACCCTTCCGTTCGTTGTCTTCTTCGGGGTTCGAGCTTCCCGATCGAACTGTGTTCTTCGGAGCGTTTGGTAGCGGTTATTAAGGCAAGTATCTTATTATACGACTTGTATCTTGTGACTAGTAATTACGTATGATATGTATGACGATTTTGCTTGCCTCCGTAAATATGTTCCGTTTGAGTTGGTTGTGTTTTCCGAAATTTGAAGACTTTGTGATAATAGTGATATATTGATATCCGTGTTAGGCGTTGTGCCATTTGTGCAGGATTGCGATGTACATATGAGATGGTTGTACACGTGGTTGTTCAATGTATTGTGTACCGAATGTGTGTTATGTTGGTTAAGAGTCGTTGTGATGATCATGATATTTGTGTTGTTTTGGTTTACATACTTGATTGTACATTTCATTGTAATGTGGAATGGCTTGACATTTAATGATTATGAATTATGTCGTGTCGATGTGTGTGTGTTCCAGGTAGGGTCTGACGAGGCCTCTGGAGTTCGGTACATGATGTGTACGAACAAAGTGTGTGATCCAGGTAGGGTTTGACGAGGCTCCGGAGTCCGGACATGACGTGTACGGACAAGGTGTGTGATCCGTAGGTCCGACGAGGCCTCTCCGGAGTTCGATACATGATGTGTACGAACGATGTTGTGGCCGGGTAGGGTCCGTTGAGGCCTCGGAGTTCGGTACATGATGTGTACGAACGGTGTGTGGCCGGGTAGGGTCCGTTGAGGCCTCGGAGTTCGGTACATGATGTGTACGAGCAGTGTGTGGTCCGGGTAAGGTCCGTCGAGGCCTCCGGAGTTCGGTACATGATGTGTACGAACAATGATCGTAGCGATGATTGTTCGGGTAACATTTTAAATATGGATCTCGGACTCATAATGATATATTATTTAGTATGCTTTGAAACGAGAATCGGGCTAAGGCCCTAATGTTTACGAAAAGGTTTTGTAAATTGGGACTCGAGGTCCAAAAGAATTTCGCTTTAAAAATCCCCGAGATGATGTGTTCCTTTTCAAATATCTCTTATTTGAGTTCGAAATTCTAAAACTTCTGAACATTTTGATAATTGATTTCCGTATTAAATTCGTAGTTGCTATTTGCTTGTTACATTTCGTATGGTTTGATACTTGCACTAGTAAAACAAATGGAGTTTTACTAACCCCGAGTATTCGGGGTGGATGTCTGCTTTGCCCGTGCACATACATGCATTCGGGAGCAAACAGGATTGGCACAAGAGGATGACGAGTGCGATACTAAACAAGATTCGAGAGTTGGTCGAGATTGGGTGTATTGTTAGAGTTCATTCAGTCTTCCGTCAGATTGTGTTTCACCCTGTGTGGGTAATGTTGTTAGTCAGTTCTGTTGATAGAGTTGTGTGACCTCATTGGTCTGTGTGTTTATGTGTAAGTAACCTTAACGGTCTGTATTATTATATTGTTTGACCCTGGCCGGGCAAGCATTTAGTCGTTTATGGATGTTTAGCTTGGTAGATCCTTGTGGAAGGGGTCTACGGCGTGTAATATTCCCATACGGTTTTGGGGGTGTTACACTTTAGTGGATAAATTCCAAGTTTTTCCCCTTCATTGATCGAATTTGAACTTTATGCCTCAATAGTGTTCGGCGGATTGTCCCTTAGGATAGAACGTCGATCAATTCGTGATTTTTCAGTGGAATTGTAGTTGATTGAGTCTCTATTGTTGTTAGGGTCAGATTCGTGAAGATTGTTTGGACCGAAACCTTTCTGTTCACCGTTTTTCCTTCACGTCGTGTTATCCAAGGCAAGTACATGTATTACATTTCGTTATGTATGTTGTGATTTTCGAAATGAATGATGAATTGTGATTTTTGGGTGCGTGAGTTGTGTTCCTTCCACCTGGAGTGTCCGACGGGATGTCCGGGGGTCGATATTAAGGGGTACGGCCGCGGAAGGGAACTTGTGTGCGTGTGTGATTGAACTTCCACCCGGAGTGTCCGACGGGATGTCTGGGGGTCGATACTAAGGGGTACGGCCGCGGAAGTGGTATCCCACCCGGAGTGTTCGACGGAATGTCTGGGGGTCGATACTAAGGGGTACGGCCACGGGATACCAGTTGTGATTTTGTGATATCGTGATGATTGGAACTGATTTGATTGCCAATGTAGTATTCCGGAATATTTATGGCAAATGATTTCTGATTGAGAACATTGTGTAAAACCCGTATTTGTATATAATGTTGTGTAATTGTGTACTTGCACTAGCTATTCGAATGCTAACCCCTTAAATGGGGGAAATGCGTCTTATGCATTTCAGGTACCGGGAGAGCTGAGGAGCAGGCACGTGACATGCATGCAAAGGATGGGCTGGCTTGATGATGTGGCTTGAGTCTGTATTTTCATGTTTTGTCATTGCATTTATCGAGTACTGGAGTTAGACTGTTTACTTCTAAATTTGGTTTAAGTCCCCTGCGTGGGCAATGAATTGATATTTACATTATGTTTCATGTACTCCGTTAAAATGTTTTGGCCGAGGCCACGGCCTTATTTATTTTTGAGTGCATCTTTTGGGGGTTTCATTGTGGTTATGTGTCATGTGTTAGCCTGGTAGACCTCACGAGGGTTTTACGGCGTGTAATGTCCCATTTGTGAATTGGGGTGTTACACTCGCGGTCCACATCGAGCTTGCCCCCGTGCAACCAAGGATCGCTCCTCCAAAAACACCTATATATGAAGGGAGATCGGACCCCGAGACTCACATAAGCAAGTTTCGGATTTACATGACCGAGTGTGGGGCATCAGATGCGACCAAATGCCGAATAAGGTATTCCTATACTCAACAATAATACACATACTTAGACAAGCACATTTAACAACGAAATCATACGAGTCATGTTTAAAGAAATATTGAAAAGCATATCGATTCATTTAAAAGTTAATTATAGACATTCATTCAGCATATATCGTCGATTACCAACTATTAAATCCGCACAACACATAATGTATGGGCAAGATACTTGCCTCGAAATCAATTTGTGAATACTCCGACGAATGCGGCTCGGCCAAAAAAGCCCCGAAACACCCCAAAAAACCGACCACTTTCGCGAGAAATCAATAACAACACAATCACTACGAGAAGCAAGACCAAAATTAATGGGAAACACCTCAAATCAACAAAGGAAAACTCATATGAATATTTAATCGAACAATAAATGTTCACGGTTCCTCCAGAACACTCGAATCATCAATCGGGTTGAAAGAATCAAGGAAATGGATATACAATCCATAGTACATGTTTAAAAACATCATTTGACACTACCCGATTTATCAAAAATGTATTAAAATCGAAGTCAAGAACAAAACCCCCAAAATTACACAAGTAGGGTTCTAAGAAGAAAATACCTCGATTAAAATGGCGAAAGATGTTGGGATGTTGTTAAATCCATACTAGGAACTCAAAGATGTTGATGGGTGATGATATCAGGCCAAAATCCATGCTTATACACCCTCAAGATCGTCTAGATCGTCGAAAGGAAGAAAGAGGATGAAGAAATGACGAAAGTTGACCTCTGTAGTCCTATATATACTGTCAATAGTTAGCGCACGCTAGGGTATGTGTAGCGTGCGCTATTGGCTGTAAAATGCAGTCCAGAACCCTCTGCCAGACTCCGTTAGCGCGCGCGAACAGATGCATTTAGCGTGCGCTAATTACACAATGTGTAGTCTTTGCTATTTCGACCATAACTCCTTCGTCCGGACTCCGATTGACTCTCCGTTTGAACCATTGGAAAGCTAATTTGATGCTCTATTACATTGTAAGGTTTCAGAATTTTGAGATTTAATACGTGCCGGTGGTCATCTTACAAAGCCGACCAAACACACAACAACGATACTCCTCGACAAAACAATGATTATTCAACATGCAACGAAACACTAACGAACAACACCAACGATCCAAACCGAAAACTAACAAATAACAAAGCACGACATACTATTAGCTCGACTTACGCAACGATAAGTCCTACCCGAAGAACACAACACGGTACATCGCGCTACACCCAACATAGGGGAAAATCTCAAGAAATCGCCAACAGGACAAAATGACCGGCGCAATCGACAAAAATTCAAAAATAACGAGAACCGAAAATCTCGGGTATTACATTCTACCCTACTAAAAAATAAGTTTCGTCCTGAAACTTAAAAAAGAGCAAGGCGATTCTAGATAACACACGTTATCTGATATTTACAGCGCACAAGAGCTCCATTAAGTACAGAGCTACTGAGGTTCGATTTAATACGCAAGAATGTTTACGGAAAGCAACGAATATGAACCACTACGGTTGATAAATCCGAGCAGTACAATAACCTAAACACAAGTCCAATGTTGAATAAGAATGTAATTCCAATAACCTCAGATGTTTGGAAGATCCAATACGAAGACAATTTCCCAACACTTATGGAAATTTCGAAGTGGCCCAGATGTTCAATAATCACTATTACGAGATCAAACAATAATGGTTGGACAACGACGAACGAATAGCAATGATCGAACAACAATGATCAACTTTAAAGTTCACACATTAAATCAAGACAGTAATAAACTTGTAGGAACCACAAGGTGTTAATTTCGCACACGGTTTATAGGAAATCGATCCGAACTTGGAAAGATCACAACGATATACAGATCAGTTCGGGACAATACCAGAACTCGCTCGAATGACAAAGGTGAGAAACAACATAAGGTCAGAAGCATAAACTAACACAATCGAGTCGATACAGTCGAATGAAATGGAAGCAAAAAAAATATGGGTATTACATCATATCACCTTTAAAAGAGGTTTCGTCCCCGAAACCTAAACAACGAGAACGAAGTGCTGGAATAGCAACCTTCCCGGCTATATCCTCTTGGTCCCGCATCTGATCTCCATGACCAATTGTACCGCGGTCACGACCGCGTCCTCTGTCCCTCGGCATACGAAGCGGATTCTCACTCGATACGATGGCACAACTTCGCAAGAAATAAATGCTAAAGTACCAACTCAGCACGACATATCACATTAGGTAACTAATAACAACTTGATAAGAAAATCACGAGGTATCCTTTTAAATAATATCATTTGAAAATCCTTGGATTTGTATGCTATTCCAATTAAAACTTTAAAAGTATTTTTGGTACCTAGGGTTGTTTGCATCAAAACTTGTAAACGACAAACTTTAACCGTCTCACTTTGAAATCATTTGCAAAACAATATTTTCTGTGCAATCGGCATTGTCAAAACCACCACGCCACTACACACCAGCATCACCGTTAATAACAAACAAGGCAACCACGCAAGGTCATCAAACCATTCGTCCATACTTTAATCAGTACAGGAAACTTTTTCAAAACTGAGTTTGAAGTTTAAATCGAGTGAGATTTTTCATCTTTCACTGAAAATAAAAATCGTATTGGTTTTTGAAATAATAATTTTTATGGTGTGAAAGATTTTTTGAAAATCATGTACTCGAATTGTTTGAAAATACAACAATACGTTAAAAATCATTTTTGAAAAATCCTCTTCAAAGATCAACGATGGTAACATTTTACAAAATGTCCAAAGGCACTTTAAAATAACTCTTTCAAATACCGTCGAGGTTTTAATTGAGAATCCTAGGTCGGGTCGCACATTCCACACGATTTCCAAAGTTCATACGAAGTCGTCGATTAATCGCACCGTCAAAGTAGTTTCAAAAATTGATTTTCCACAACTTGTACAAACTTATGAAAGTTTCAGAAAAGAGTTTTCGAATACACGCACAACAGACATAATTTATCAATTTACCGAACAAAATCAATTATCACTTAGCGCAACGAAAAGTCATAACACACATTCATACAAAATAGTTGTTATTACTAGACAACACACATAGAATACAGTCACGGGTGATTGACTGCAAAGGTTAGGCCTAACGACTAAAAGAAATGTGGTTCTATAGCCTCTGTCCAGGCTAACTAACGCGCGCTACAACAAATATTTAGCGTGCGCTACCCATGCTGCATTAGCGCGCGCTAGCCTCACACTTAGTGTGAGCTAACTGTTCTATTTCAACAACATGATTGCGAATATATATACGACATTACTAGAATCGAAGGTCACAAATAAACAACAACAACATTCGGATCTCGAAGCCATAGATTCGCATAATTACAACACCTCATGAGTAACCATCAAAAGGCAATTGTCATTCAAAACCGAAAAGTTAAAAGCAAGAGTCACGTTTTGAGTACATTTGTAGACCTCATTTGAGTGTTTAAAAAAATAGTTTTTTGAAAACCTATAATACAAAATGCAAATGAAATATCGGTAGATCGAATTCTCCAAAAAAAATTCGATCTTAAGGTCATCATACGAAAATCAAACTTTTTTCTCCCTTTGGAGGATGTTTTAAGAAACAACTTACGTGACTCCCCCAAAACATGTAAAGCTTTAAAATATCACATTGACAAATTTTTCTTTGCCTAGCCACACCAAGGCCATTACCCTTGTAAAAACGACTTATACCAGGTTGTGTATATATATACATATACGTTGGCACCACTTTCATTCTAGCACCATACGAGGATCAAACAAGCATAGGCCACATAATCACGAATCACCTTTAAACTCCACATCATAACATAAAATCATACAAGCTCGTATAACATAAGGCACAATATAGTATGGAGACTTACATCCACAGATCGCACGAAGATGATGGCTGCACCTTGATACTAATCACGACCAACATCTCAGACGACGCGTCGCGACACAACTCAGTCAGACACAATCTGACAAGACAAGACCCAACATTACACGACTGGACCCGACAGCCTAGGTTTCCGCAACCTAAGCTCTGATACCATAAATGTAACACCCCTGAAATCAAACCGGGAATATTATATGTCGCAGACCCTTTCCGTGAGGATCCACCAGGCTAAACATCGAAACAGAACATTACATCACATACCGACGTAACAAAATAACAAACCAATAGACCGATTTGGTCTTTATTACAAACATACAAATCAAAGTATATATTTCTTTCTCGACTCATACCCATGCAAGGGTAAAATACACTCACAAACAAAAGTACGACAACAGAAAAGACATACAACGAACTCCGACTGACTGTACCCAAAACTGGCCTTCATGTGATTAGTATCATTCATCTTCCATCATCATTCGCATCGATCCCGTGTTTTGCTCCCAAAACCTGCATGTACCTGGACGCAGAACAGACATCCACCCCCGAATACTCTCGGGTTAGCAAAACTCCACTGTTTTGCTAGTGCAAGTATAAAATACAAGTACGAGCCATACACAACACATTCCGAGAATACAACGAAAGACTTCCCGAGATATTTTGGTTAATTCAAATAGTTCAAGTCTTGAAAGTAGAAATGAAACACGTAAGCACTTTGAAAACACTTCCAAGTCTCGGGGGTTTTGAAAATATTAGAGATTAAAAAGTTCTTAATTTCCTCGAAAGCCACTTAGGGTCACAGCCCCAAAGTTCATTTTTCAAAATGCAAATCCGTTAACGAAACACGAGTTCCATAATCCAACCATTTCAGTCACAAAACACAGGGTCCACGACCCTATCATCCAATTCAATTCACTTACAAGGACATATTACACATAATACATTATTCTTATGCCATTCTAGCCAAGCACCAAGACTCGATATATAATGTCTTTTGACCCCGAGTACAAAGCATTGTGATACTCCGGACAATATCCCAATTAACGAAAACATCAACATCAATATCACAAAAACCACACTTGGTAACCCACGACCGTGCCCCTTAGCATCGCCCCCCAGACGCCCCGTCGAACGCTCCGGGTGGAAAACCACTTCCGTGGCCGTACCCCTTAGTATCGGCCCCCACACGCCCCGTCGAATGCTCCGGGTGGAAGGACAACAACTCACACACCCAAAAGATCATAATTCATAGTTGCAAACCACAAGCCTCGAAAGTCAAGCACAGTATATATAGTCGAGGTACCCTACTAGAATGACCAGTTCGTCCAACACATACTCACGGCCAAGTAACGATACAATTAACACTAGAATTCAATGATGCAGCTAGTACCAATAACATAGCAATGAGAGAAAATACCTTTCCAACCACGCCGAACGCACAACCTCCTCATAAAAGGAGTTACCACCTTTATCACATAATATCATATGATCATCAATAAACACACGTTCCCACACACACACCTCAACGAAAGGTTAAACTTTAAATCTACAAACGACATAATCACACAAAATGATGCCCTACGAAAGTAAGGTATTCCTATACTCAACAATAATACACATACTTAGACAAGCACATTTAACAACAAAATCATACGAGTCATGTTTAATGAAATATTGAAAAGCATATCGATTCCTTTAAAAGTTAATCATAGACATTCATTCAGCACATATCGTCGATTACCAACTATTAAATCCGCACAACACGTAATGTATGGGCAAGATACTTGCCTCGAAATCAATTTGTGAATACTCCGACGAACGCAACTCGGCCAAAACAGCCTCGAAACAGCCCCAAAAACCGACCACTTTCGCGAGAAATTAATAACAACACAATCACTACGAGAAGCAAGACCAAAATTAATGGGAAACACCTCAAATCCACAAAGGAAAACTCATATGAACATTTAATCGAACAATAAATATTCACAGTTCCTCCAGAACACTCGAATCATCAATCGGGTTGAAAGAATCAAGGAAATGGATATACAATCCATAGTACATGTTTAAAAACATCATTTGACACTACCCGATTTATTAAAAATGTAATGAAATCGAAGTCAAGAACAAAACCCCCAAAATTACACAAGTAGGGTTCTAAGAAGAAAATACCTCGATTAAAATGGCGAAAGATGTTGGGATGTTGTTAAATCCATACTAGGAACTCAAAGGTATTGATGGGTGATGATATCAGGCCAAAATCCATGCTTATACACCCCCAAGATCGTCTAGATCGCCGGAAGGAAGAAAGGGGAATAAGAAATGATGAAAGTTGACCTCTGCAATCCTATATATACTGTCAATAGTTAGCGCATGCTATTGGCTATAAAATGCAGTCCAGAACCCTCTGCCAGACTCCATTAGCGCGCGCTAACAGATGCGTTTAGCATGCGCTAATTACACACTGTATAGTCTTTGCTATTTTGACCATAACTCCTTCGTTCGAACTCCGATTGACTCGCCGTTTGAACCATTGGAAAGCTGATTTGATGCTCTATCACATTGTAATGTTTCAGAATTTTTAGATTTAATACGTGCCGGTGGTGATCTTACAAAGCCGACCAAACACACAACAACTGTAACATCCCAATTCACAAATGGGACATTACACGCCGTAGAACCCCCGTGAGGTCTACCAGGCTAACTCGTGACACATGAACCACAATGATAACCCAAAAGATGCACCCAAAAAGTAAATAAGGCCGTGGCCTCGGCCAAAACATTTTAACGGAGTACATGAGACATAAGTTAAATACCAAATATTTGCCCACGCAGGGGACTTAAACCATGTTTGAAAATAAACAGTCTAACTCCAGTACTCAACAGATGCAATGACAAAACAGAAAAATACAGACTCGAGCCACATCATCATCATGCCAACCCATCCTTTGCATGCGCTTCCCGTGCCAGCTCCTCAGCTCGACCAATACCTGAAATGCATAAGACGCATTTCCCCCATTTAAGGGGTTAGCATTCGAATAGCTAGTGCAAGTACAAAATTACACAACATTATATACATACACAATTCAACGCAAATAAATCGCTAGGAAGAAATCATTTTGAAAATCAATATTCCGGAATATCACATTAACACCAAAACACTATATCAACAAGTTTTCCACATCACAATTATCCACGCTTGGTAACTCGCGACCGTACCCATTAGTATCGATCCCTAGAGGTCCCGTCGGACCGTCCCCAGGTGAGAAACCACTTCCGCGGCCGTACCCATTAGTATCGGCCCCCAGAGGTCCCGTCGAACCGTCCCCAGGTGGAAGAACATCAACACACGCACCCCAGTCCATTTCCATGGCCGTACCCATTAGTATCGGCCCCCAGAGGCCACACGCCATCCCCATGTGGAAGAGAAACAATCACATTCGTTCAATAACACCATTTCCATCATTTGCATCAAAATCATACGCACATAACGGAATGTAATACATGTACTTGCCTGATTAATACTACGTGAAGGAAAACGGCGAACGGAAAGGTTTTGGCCCGAACAACCTTCACAAATCCGATCCTAACACAATAACGATGGACAACAATCTTAAAACTACGTAAATGATGGAATACATCCTAGTTCAACCCGCTGAAACCCTTAGTCGAACA
Organism: Orobanche coerulescens; assembly: GCA_033398695.1. Taxonomy (NCBI): domain Eukaryota; kingdom Viridiplantae; phylum Streptophyta; class Magnoliopsida; order Lamiales; family Orobanchaceae; genus Orobanche; species Orobanche coerulescens. The sequence continues at coordinate 25,617,149 of CM065818.1, read as the reverse complement.
AAACTTGGGTATCGTCGACTATAAGTGACGAACAATGGAGAACTTGGAGTTTAAAACCACAAATCATCGATAAAATGAAAGGATTACAAGTACACGATCGAAGTCTAGCGATAACCCAGTAATAATTCGGACTAAAAGAGTCAAATCCCAAGAAATCCCCAAAATTCCCCCAAAATCTCAAAATAAGGGTTTTGGGAATATTTACCTTGATTCGGATGGTGGAAAGTGATTAGGAACGTGAAGAATTCACGCAAGGAATGCACGGTGGTAGTGAATGATGATCTACAGTCGGAATCGGCCCTAACCCCCGCCTGGAATCGCTCAAAGCCGAGAAGGATAGGAAATGAAGGAAAAATGACGAAGTTGAGTGCTGCTGTCCTATTTATATTTAACAGACTTAGCGCACGCTACGCACAGGCATTAGCGTGCGCTAGCGGGGCATGGCAGAACAGTCTGCCCTCTGACCTCCCGTTAGCGTACGCAAGCTAACATGGTTAGCGTGCGCTAGTACTAGGGATTAGCGTGCGTTAACGCTGATTAGCGTCTGTTGCACGGTCCAAGATCAAGTATCGAACCCACTCCCGCATCGCTCGAAATCGTTAGCGCACGCTACGAACCCGTGTTAGCGACGCTAACCACACAATGATAGCGCACGCAGTAAATTCCGAGTAGCGTGCGCTACTCAGCGGCCGGTTACGCACGATGCAATGCGCGCCAAAGGCAAAAGTGCCGAAAAACGAAGCAAGACCAGAATCCAGAATCATAAACACGTAGTAATCAAGATGACAAAGTTGAGCGTTGAAAGAGAATATAATCTCGATCACTAGAGAGTTTGAAACGAAGCAAATAAAGCGAAATTCCCCAACTTATGAAAATTACAAAAACGGCCCAAATGCCCGAAAAATCGCGATACAACGTCGGATTAACAAACCGAAAGTTCCAACACGACCAACTCAACCATACAAACTTATACGAATCGAGAAACAACGAAAACAAACAAGTTTTACGAGAATCGAACGCACATGCGACAAGATATAATTCAAAATGAAATTATGCAAAAACATCCCCGAAACTCGACCAGACGGAAAAACTCCAAGAACAAAATAGATTCAGAATTCCAAAACAGTGCTAAGAGAGTTGTCTGAAACGAACATACACCAAAAATAGAAATTACCGAAAATAGAAAACACGGATATTACAACAACGATACTCCTCGACAAAACAATGATTATTCAACATGCAACGAAACACTAACGAACAACACCAACGATCCAAACCGAAAACAAACAAATAACAAAGCACGACATATTATTAGCTCGACTTACGCAACGATAAGTCCTACCCGAAGAACACCACAACACGGTACATCGCGCTACACCCAACATAGGGGAAAATCTCAACAAATCGCCAACAGGACAAAATGACCGGCGCAACCGACAAAAATTGAAAAATAACCAGAACCGAAAATCTCGGATATTACAGTCTTTGGATTTGACAGTCGTTGCCTTACGCACTTGAAACCCACAATCAGAAGCGTAATCCTTATAAAAAACTTCCGCCTCTTTCAAATTCTGGAAAACCTTACCCACGTAAGGTTTTACCCTCTTTGCAAGAAGGTACAATAAACTTGATGACATCTTCCGACGTACTTCCCCCCGCTGAAAATTCAAAAATAACAACTCAATTAAACAACAAAATTTTTTAATATGCAAGCAGAAAACTTATTACGTGCAGAACGTAAAGATTCTATGCTAAAAATTCGAATATAAATTATGGCATTCTGTAAAACATAATAAATGCCAAAAGCTAACAAAAAAAGTGCTACTGAATTGTGCGAAAGTGAAAAAGAAACATCCTACAATTAAGACAACATTCAATGCCAAGATAAAACACAAAAAGTGCTACTGATTGTACGAAAGTGCAACCAAAAAAGTTTTAACTAAAACACAATGCAATGTCAAAAACAATCATAAATACTGCTACTAAGTTGCGAAAGGTGCCAACACATAAAGCCTTCAACCAAAACATAAATGAATGCCAACAAAAAATATATAAAGTGCTACGGATATGTTCAAAAGTGCAACATAAATATCCTTCACCTGGGGTTGTAATGCATTGCTATATAACCAAAAAAAAAAAGACCAAAAAAATAGTGAACGAACAAAAATCACGTACAACTAAACGAGATAAATAAATATCAAATGACTGAAGAAAGAAAATACTGACGAAATTAGCAAATAAAAATTGAATTGGAATAAAAATATGTATAACTCAATGAAAAAATATGAAACAAATGAACGAAAAAAATTCAACGAATTTATTTTGAATACCAGCGAAAAAAATGCGTATAACTGAACATTGATTGAATAAGAACGAACGAACGAACAAAATTATTACCAAATTGGTAGAATTGAATACGAACGAACGAACAAAAATAATAACAAACAATGAACAAAAAAAAATACCTGTAAAAACCATAATTCTGAATTGAATTGACGAGAAGTTATCTGTAATTTAGAGAAACAAGATAAAAAATCAAAGCTGAACGTAGGGAAATTATTTGCGGCAATTTACTGTATGAAATTAGGGTATAAATGATGAACGAATGAAGGAAAGAGATTAAAGGATGAAGGAAAGAGAAAACAAAATCACGTCCAAAATTTCCGCTTACACGTTGAGAAGAGATGGGAAAGTGAGATATGAAATCCCATGATTGTAGGAAATACCAAACGTGCAATCTGTATAATTACAAATATATCCCCATAAAAATATTCCGCGTAGCACACTTAGGCTAAATTTTTAGCACAACGTGACTAAATCGCAGTCATTGGTCACCAAAGATCAAAGGCCCAAAATCATTCTTATTTCTTACGGAAAAAAACTTTCCTATATATATATATATATATATGGCGGAATCCGGAGGAAAGAAAAAGTTGGGAAAGAAAGGAGAATCATTTCCAGTCTTTTGATCACAGTGATCTACGATTGATGCATCTCCTTACTGGATAAATGGAGCACCTGAGTTCGAACCCTAGAGGAAGCAAAATTTTTATATTTAGGCTAAATGACTAAAATAGGACCTCAAGTTTATTAGTTTTAGCACTTGAGGATCTAAATTTTCGAAGATATCAAAATGGGACCTAGTCTTTGATCCGTTAGACCACGTTAGGACCTCCGTTAATTTTTGTTCGTTAAGTCCTAACGGAGTGCTTATTTGGCGGTTAAATGACACGTGGCAGATACTTATTGACTGGTCAATATATGACGTAAAATTATAATAAAAATAATAAAAATATAAAAGTCTAAAAAATATAAAAAATCTAAAAAATTTTGGAAAAAATCTGGAAAATAAAAAAAATCGAAACTTCAGGTAATTTTTTAAATTCTGGAATAATAATATTAAAAATTGAGTTTTTATTTAAAATTTGAAAATAAAAAATTAAAAAAAAAATCTAGATCTTATTTATAAACTGTTTCAGAAAAATTGAAATTGAAATATTATTTTCCACAAAATAAATAAAAAATCTGATTGGTTATCTTCTCCGGTGAAGTTGACTTCAAGTAATTAATCTTTAAATCTGTTTTTTTTAGATTTTTTAAAAAATAAAACAGTTTCTTTTTTATGAAAAGTAAAAAAATTACTAGCAGATTTTTTTTATAAATAAAATAAAATAATTCAGATTTTTTATTTATTTTATGGAAAATAAAGTTCTAGTTTTTATTTTTATTAAAACAATTTATAAATAAGATCATGAATTTTTTAATTTTTTATTTTCAAATTTTAAATAAAAAATTCCAATTTTTTAATATTAATTATATTCCAAAATTAAAAAAAAATTGCATGAAGTTACGATTTTTTTTATTTTTCCTTATTTTTAAATTAAAAAAATGGAGTTCTGATTTTTTTACTCAAGTGTTCCAGACTTTTTAGAGTTTTTATATTTTTAACTTTTATATTCTTTTTTATTTTTTATTATTATTTTACGTCATATATTGACCAGCCAATAAATATCTGCCACATGTCATTTAACTGCCAACTAAGCACTCTGTTAGTACTTAACAGACAAAAATTAACGAAGGTCCTAATGTGATCTAACGGATCAAAGAATAGTCTCAGTTTGATACCTTTGAAAATTTAGGTCCTTAAGTGCTAAAATTGGTAAATTTGAGGTCCTATTTTGGTCATTTAACCTTATATTTATTCGTTTATTTTCTGTTCGTTTGATTTTAAGCGTCTGTTCGTTGATTTTAAGCGCCTGTTCGTCAATTCTTTTCTCCCTAGATCATAATTCTCTCTTTCTCTCTCTCTCTCTCATCTTCAACCATATATGAGACTACACATGACACATGGATTAATGTGACATGGCATTAGGCTACAATTTGGACCAATCAAAATGCTGACATGGAATGCCATGTCAAAGGCCAAATTTGTCCACAGCTTCTAACCTTATCAAAGTAGGAATGATACGGCTGGATCTTTCCTAGAATTCTCAATACCAGTCAAAACATAACCCCTCCCTCCCCATTTCAATCGGATTTTCCAAAACAAATCCCCCAAATCACAAAACCCATATCCTAATTACCATGTTTCAATTTCTTTTTTTGGGTGTGATTCTATGGATTTCAAAACGAATCCAGCCGTATCACGAAGGATTTTCATGGCACAATATTTTCTCCAAATTTAGCATCAATTGATTTCCATAAATACAGGGTCAAAACAAAACCCTAAATCACATTCTTCATCACACATATCATCAATTACCATCAACATGAATAGGTTTTCCGGCAAGAAAGGGTCGAACATGGGTTACCAGAAGTCGTCCTCTATCTAAGCAAGCAGCTACGAAGTCATCCTCTATCGGAAGCAGCAGTTTCAAAAAGGCTCCAGGTTTGTGACTTCATTCATTTGATTTATTTTTTTAAATTAATTTTACCATTTAAGTTATATAATTGTTTAATTGTTTATGATTTTTAAAGTTTTTTAAGAAGCATGTTTTTTACGATGCCATGTTGTTATTAGTTAATTACAAATCTTATAAGTTTAGATTGTGTATGATTTTAATATGATTTTTGTTCACTTCATTATGCCATTTTCATGTTTTATAAGATGTGTTGTTATAAGTTTAGTTCAAAAACCATGTTGTAATAAGTTTTGTAAAAATCACATTTTCCTAAATGCCATGTTATCAGTTTCCTAAAAATCAACATGTTACAAGTTTAGTTTATACATGCCTAATATTGATTTTCTCTGCAACATCACAGTGTTTGAAAATGATACAAACATCACTATGATTAAAGATGTAGATCCTATGCTGGATAACATTACTGTGCAAGGGAGATGCATCTCAATCTGGCATTCACACAAAATGAATGAAGCTCATAACCCCTACAGCCTTGATTTGGTTTTGCAGGATGTGCAAGTATGTACAATACCATTTATAGTAACAATACTTTATAACCATACTTTATATGATTTATCATTTATTTTACAGAACAACAGGATCCAAGTTTACATAAAAAAGGATTGGATGTTCAGGTTTGAACCATTGTTTGAAGAAGGCCAATGCTACTCTATTTCAAACTTTGCTATAGCTGAAAATACTGGTAGTGTAACACCCCCAGATCAAACCGGGAGTATTACACGCCGCAGACCCTCTCCGTGAGGATCCACCAGGCTAGACATCAACACAACACATTACATTACATACTGATGAATCAAAATAACGAATCAATAGACCGATCTGGTCTTCCGTCACTGACTTACAAATCAAAATACATAAACTCATCCAGACTCATACCCACACAAGGGTAAAATACTTGCAACAATGAACAATAAGACAGCGGAAAAGACAATACAATGGACTCCGACTAACTGAACCCAAAACTGGCCTTCGTGTGATTAGTATCATTCGTCTTTCATCATCCCTCGTGCCGATCCTGTGTCTTGCTCCCGAAAACCTGCATGTACCTGGACACAATACAGATATCCACCCCCCGATTACTCGGGGGTTAGCAAAACTCCACTGTTTCGCTAGTGCAAGTATAAAGTGCAAATACGAGCCATACACAACACATTCCGAGAATATAACGAAAGACTTCCCGAGATATATTTAGTTAAAAAATAGTTCAAATCTTGAAAGCAAAAACGAAGCAAGTAAGCATTTTGAAAACATTTCCAAATCTCGGGAGTTTTGAAAACATCAAAAATTGAAAATGTTCTTAATTCCTCGAAAGCCATTTAGTGGTCACATTTCAAAGTTCATTTTTTCAAAATACAAATCCGTTTAACAAAACACGGGTCCACGACCCAACCATTCCTATTCACAAAACACAGGGTCCACGACCCGATCATCCACTTCAATTCACTTACAAGGACACATTACACATAACACATTAATCTCATGCCATTCTAGTCAAGCACCAAGACTCGATATATAATGTCTCTCGACCCCGAGCACAAAGCATTGTGATACTCCTGACAATATCACAATCAACGAAAACATCAACATCATCCTCAAGATGAAAACCATAATCGTAACCCGTACCGCACTTTAGTATCGACTCCCGGACATCCCGTCGGACACTCCGGTGGGAAACCACTCGCGGCCGTACCCTTAGATCGACTCCCGCACATCCCGTCGGACACTCCGGTGGAAGTTCATCCACACACGCACCCAAGTCCACTTCCGTGGCCGTACCCCTTAGTATCGACCCCGGACATCCCGTCGGACACTCCGGTGGAAGGAACAAGACACACACACGTTCCAAAATCACGCTTGCAAACCACAAGCCTCGAAGGTCAATCACAGTATATATAGTCGAGGTACCTTACTAGAATGGCCAGTTCATCCAACATATACTCACGACCAAGTAATGATACGATTCACAAGGAAGCACAAGATTTCAACAGCACCGAACGACACAACTAATATCACTCAAACTCACATATTCATCCATAAACACGTGACTCCAAGTACATAATTTGACAAAAGAATTACACTTTACATTTACCAACGACATAATCATACGCAGTGACATCACAAGAAAGTAAGGTGATTCTATACCGACACTAGCTCGCATATTCAACTAAACACATTAATTCCCGACACACACGGGTCACCTTTACAAAAAGCATGATGGTAAATATTCCGATTCTTTTGAAAAATGGTTATTAATATTTATTTAGCACATATCGACGATTAACAACCATAATATCCACAAAACACGTAATGTATGGGCAAGATACTTGCCTCGACAATCGATACCGGACACTCCTACAATCACGGCTCACGGGACACCTCGAACACCTACGATTCCCGTGAAGGAAAAGAATACACCCACGATCGAGAAGCTTGAAGAAAACGACGAACGGAAGGGTTCCGACTCGAGTTCTTCACAAGAATTCGACCCTAACAACATATAATCAATAAATCATCGATCATACGAGGAAGAATAATCGTAGAACGCCCGAAAACCCCTCTAAGACATTTTACCGACACCTTCAAGGCATCGATCAAGAACTCGACCAAATCGACGAATCGATACGATCCGACCATGGAATAATAAAGGAAATGATATAATATATCTAAATTATCATCAATCCATCAAAATCCTAAGTTAAATCGGATTAAACGGATTTAAAACGAACAAAATACCCAAAATCCCCAAAATTAGATTTCTAGAAAATCTGACCTGATTCGGTAGATCGGAGGATGTTATAGGATGAATGATTGATGATATGAACTCCAAAACTTCATGGATTGATTGTCCAACAACATCTCTCCATGATTAACCAAGCTCCACCGGAAGGGAAGAAAACGAGTGAGAAAATGGCCAAAACCCGTCTGCATAGGCCATAAATAGTCACAATGTCGCTGCCCAGGGAGTGTGCCGCGGCACGAGCCCAAAAATGGCTCCCGGTGGTCGGCAGCAGGCCGCTGCTCGGCCGGAGTGTGCCGCGGCACCCAGATCGGTTTGGCCGAAAATGCCACAGAGTGTGCCGCGGCCACGGGAGGTGTCGCGGCACCGTGATCGCTCGGCCGAGCCGCCGAGCACCGCCGGCCGTGACTCGCCAGAGCTGCCGAGCACTACCGGCCGTGACTCGCCGGCCGCCGGCTGGGCAGCTGTTGGCCGTGACTCGGCCGGGCCAACTCCGACGGCCCGAACGACCCCGAAACCCGAACTCAATACGAATCGATGATACGGTTACGACGTACTCGCAAATACGAATCTAAGAGCTAAGAGAACACACAATTCCGATTACCCGAAGGCTCGGAATTCAACAAATGAAGTAATTACCCAAAACTTTGGGAAATTACGAAAATGGCCCAAAACGACCGAAAAACACGATACGCGATCGAAACACCAAACCAAAGCTCGCAACATGAATAATAACATTAAATGAACTTACGAGAAACTCAAACGACAGCTTCGGACGAGATTCGCAAGAATCGCACTGGCGCGGAAAAGTCGCTAAAAAGCTCGGAACTCAACAAAACGGTACCGAAACGAACTCGGATGACAAAAAGTGCAGAATTAATCATTCTCGAAATGACGAAACGGTCATGACCGAGTCGTCAAAACGGACTCCGGCTGAAAAAGAAATTTACCGAAAAATCGGAAATTGTGGATATTACATTCTACCCTCCTTAAAAGAAGTTTCGTCCCGAAACTTAAAACAAGTAGGGAGAAGCAATATCCCGCCAGGAAAACTCAACGAGATACGCAAGGAAACGCATAACTTATGCCCATCGGCGAAACGTTACAAGCAACGCAAAGGAATATACGGCGTGAAAACACGCTCCACGACGACCAACACAACGCCGCCGTTAGGGATATAATAAAACCAACAAGTGACAAGCGTCATCAACTGGATAATACAATCAAGTCAATTATCCGAACAAACACAAAACATAACGGATTTAAAATCAATACGATTGACCAACCCAACGGTACATCAATCAAAACGCGAGCCAATCGCCGAACAAATACGGAATTCCACCGCCCAAGGGTCAAGATCGAAAACGAGACTAATTTTCCAAACTTGAAAAGGTCACAACGATATATAGATCAATTTGGGACAATATCGTAACTCGCTCGAATGACAAAGGTGAGAAACAACACTGTGTCGAAGCATCAACGAACACAATGAGTCGATACGATCGACGAAACAAGAGAAAGAAAGAAAATGCGGGTATTACATCATATCACCTTTAAAAGAGGTTTCGTCCGAAACCTAAACAACGAGAACGAAGTTCGAATAGCAACCTTCCCGACCATATCCTCTTGGTCCACATCCGATCTTCATGGCCATTAGTATCGTGGTCACGATCAAGGCCCTCTCGCCCATCAAAGATACTAAGCGGATTCCCACTCAATACGATTGCACAACTTCGCAAAATATTATACTAAGGTACCAACTCAGCACGACATATCACATGAGGTAACCAATAACAACTCGAAAAGAAAATCCACGAGGTATCCTTTTAACGGAAATCTTTTGAAAATCCTTGGATTTGTATATCTATTTAAAATAAACTTTAAAAGTACTTTTGGTACCTCGGGTTGTTTCATCAAAACTTGCAAACAACATACTTTAACCGTCTCATTTGAAATCATTTGAAGTCATCATGCCTCTACGTATCATCATCGCCGTTAACAACTAACAAGTTAACCATGCAAGATCATCAAATCATTCTTACATACTCTAACATTTCCGAATCCGAGTTTGAACTTTACATCGAGTGAGATTTCTCATCTTTCACTATATATTTTTGAAAATAAAAATCGCATTGGTTTTTGAAATAAGATATTTTTATGGTGTGAAAGATTTTGAAAATCATTCACTCGAATTATTTGAAAATGCAACAATACGTTAAAATCATTTTCGAAAATTCTCCCAACACTTCACAAACATCAACGACGGTAAAAATTTTCAAAATGTTCAAGGTACTTTAAAACAACTCTTTCAAATACCGTCGAGGTTTTATTTGAGAATCCTAGGCCGGCTCGCAAATTTCAAACAATTTCCAAAGTTCATACGAAGCCGCCGGCTAATCGCACTTGCACAAACTTATGAAAGTTTTAGAAAAGCGTGTTCGAACACACTCAAGGCACATAATTTATCAATTCATCAAACATAATCAAATATCACCTAGCAATACAAAAATCTTAACACACATTCACGCACAGCTTGTTATCACTAGACACCACGTAGAGAATACAACTACAGTGATTGGCCGCAAAAGTTAGACCTAACGGCTATAATGCGGTTCCATAGCCTCTGCCTGCATCGACTAACGCCGCTACAACACATATTTAGCGTGCGCTACCCATGCCGCATTAGCGCGCTAGCCTTACACTTAGCGTGCGCTAACGGTTCTATTTTAGCGACATGATTGCGAACATATATACGACATTACTGGAATCGAAGGTCACAATTAAACAACAACAATATTCGAATCTCAAAGCCATCGATTCACATAATTACAACACATCATGAGCAACCATCAAAAGGCAATTGTCATTCAAAACCGAAAAGTTAAAAGCAAGGATCACGTCTTGAGTATATTTTGTAGAACTCATTTGAGTTCAAAACTCGTGTTTTGAAAACTTATAGTACACAGTGGAAAAGAATTATCAATAATTCGAGTTTTCAGAACTTTCAGCCTTGTGGTCAACATACGAAAATCAACTTTTTCCTCTCTTGGAGGGCATTTTAAAAATTTTACGTGACTCCCCGAAAGGATTCGAAAACTTAAAATTCCAAGGTTTATACTCTTGCAAGAAAAATTATTTATACAAGGATACATTCAGCAATATCATTCTACATTTTAGCGCAAGACGAGAATCAACAAATATATGTCACTTACTCACGATGCACCTTCAAATATTAACTACATAACACAAAATCACACAGGCTCGTATAGCTCGTGGTACAACCTGTAGTAGGGAGACTTACATCAAAAGACCGCACGAAGATGATGGATGCACCCTGATACTAATCACGGCCGACATTCCAAACGACGCGTCGCGACACGACATCAGTCAGACTCAATCTGACAAGACAAGACCCAACAATACACGACTGGACCCGACAGCCTAGGTTTCCGCAACCTAAGCTCTGATACCATAAATGCAACACCCCCAGATCAAACCGGGAGTATTACACGCCGCAGACCCTCTCCGCGAGGATCCACCAGGCTAGACATCAACACAACACATTACATTACATACTGATGAATCAAAATAACGAATCAATTGTAACACCCCCAATCCACTCAGGGATATTACACGCCGTAGACCCTCTCCTCGAGGATCTACCAGGCTGATAACTAAAATCAAACATCTAAACATCGCCTTTAAGGCTAAAATGACTCAGTAGACCGACTTGGTCTTTCAATAATAACATACAACTCATTCCCAAACACATACCCACGCAGGGGTCAAAATAAAATAAACTCCCGTACAACGGGGAAAAGATACCGCAGCGGAAAAAGAAAATACAACTGGACCAATACGACATCAACGGAACCTCGTGTGATTAGTATCGTTCATCTTTCATCATCCTTCGTGCCGACCCTGTGCTATGCTCCAAAACCTGAATGCAAAAATAGACATCCACCCCCGAATACTGGGGTTAGCAAACTCCACCGTTTTGCTAGTGCAAGTACAAGTGCAAAAATACGAGCCATACAATACAAGTTCCAAGAACAATAATAATCAGAAATCCTCAAAGGTTCAAACGTAAGAAAAAGTACTTCCCGAGGCAAGAGTTTGGGTAAACATTTCCAAAACTGAAAGATCGCAAATAAGGGAAACAATTTACAAAACAGTTTAAAATGCCGTCGAGAGTTTTAATAGAAAACAATTTAGGATTTATAAAATCCTTCTCTTTCCAAAATCAACAGGTCAATTTCAAAGGTTTTGTTTTCGCAAATAGGAAACCACCAATAATTTACAGGTCAAAGCCCAACATCACGTGTCCTCAACGGACGAAAAATCAACGAAACATAATCACGCACGCGCATCGCCTAAGACCGGCACGATACCACCGACATCCCACTCGAGGCCTCGAAGGACCCTCCCGAGCTGGCTAGCGAAACAAATCATACACATCTCACGGTTGGATCAATCGCTTGTTGCATCCTGGCCACATGATCACATGCCATGTGCCACCGTAGATTATCTAAGTCTACCACGGTTGGATCAATCAATTTTTGCATCCTCGCCACATGATCACATGCCATGTGCCACCGTAGACCTTCAACCATATCCACACATTCACACAAATAACATATCACATCAAGGATATTCAAACAATTCGCCGCAGGCATCAAACACTTAGCAAAACACCACGTCAATCCACAACGCACCGAAATGACATAATATACGTCCACACACAATACTAAGTGCAACATGAACACCAAGCATATTCATAGAATTCACATAGTTATTCTCGAACCACACCAATCACAAAACACACACGGTTTTGAAAGAGGCCTTTAACGAGGCTAACCAAATCTTTTGAAAACTCATTTCAAACAAACAAACAAACCAAGACGATCACCAATCATCATATCCGCGAAACAAGAAAAGTATGGACAAGGTACTTGCCTCGATACCACGAGCACGGAACCACGAACGTATACGCCACAAACTGGAAGCTTCGGAACGCCCGATGCTAACGAAAAGGAAGACGACAATGAACGGAACGGAAGAATCAAGCACGACCGCGAGGAACCGACGAAAATGAACCTAACGATTCGAATAGCACAATCACAACCACTTCTAAACGATTACGGAAATGGAATACACCCGGAAACCCGCCTACGATTCATGTATATTCGCACAAAATAACAACGAGGGCGGACCACAACCAAACCCTCTCGATTCCGTAAAACTATGAAAATATACCATGAATCCGTAGGAAAACTAATGATATCAACAAGATTAATCATATTCATCAAGAATCCATCAACAAAACGGAAAGAATCGGACAAAACCCCAAAATCCCCAATTATCCAAAAGGTAGGGTTAAAGGAATTCTTACCTCTTGATGAATCAAGCATTCAAATCCAAAAACCACGGGTTAGATCCGCAATCCGAGCCACCCGATCGAAAAGGGATGAAGAAATCTACACAAGTAAGTGATAGATGGAGGAACTCTCCTCTCAAGACTCTCTCTCTCGCTCACGGTTGAAGAAGGGGAGGAATGAGCGATTTACGCCGAAACAACACATTTATAGTGTAACACAAACAGACCTATCGCCCGCCTATCGGCCGATAGGCCCAACCGATAGCCATATCAATGTAGGCGGAGAGTCTATCGACCCCCTATCGGCCGAAAGGCTCCCGGAAGTGCTCGCCAAAAACTGAAACGAACATAACTCTCTCGTCCGGACTCCGATTGACTCATCGTTTGAACCATTGGAAAGCTAACTCGATGTTCTATAATATTGCAAAGATTTAAAATTTTTGGAGTCACCAAAAATTAATGGTGATCTAACAAAGTCGAACTCATACTTAGAAAAGTCGTTTAGTAATCCTGAATTCAACAAAACGACACCGAAACCCGAGCCTGAATACGAACCGAAGATACGGTTACGAAGTACTCACAAAGACGAATCTAAGAGCTAGTAGAACACACGATTCCGACCACCCGAAGGCTCGAAATTCGACAACGGAAGGTAATTACCCCAAACTTTGGGAAATTACGAAAATGGCCCAAATGCCCGAAAATCACCATACGTCAACGAATAATCAAACCGAAGCTCACAACACGTATAACAACGTTAAACGGACTTGCGAAACTCAAACAATAGCTTTCGGACGAGATTCGCAAGAATCGAACTCAAGTGCGGAAAAGTCGTTAAAAAGCACAGAACTCAACAAAACAACACCGAAACGAACTCGGATGACAAAAAGTGTAGAATTAATCATTTTCAGAATGACGAAACGGTCATGAGCGAGCCGTCAAAACAGACTCCGACCAAAAAAAGAAATTTACCGAAAATCGAAAATTGCGGATATTACATTCTACCCTCCTTAAAAGAAGTTTCGTCCCGAAACTTAAAACAAGTAGGGGGGAGGAATATACCCGCCAGGAAAACTCGACGAGATACACAAAAATAGAAAACTCGCGCCCAACGGCGAAACGCTGCAAGAAACGCAAAGAGACATACGGCGTGACAACACGCTCCACGACGACCAACACAATGTCACCGTTAGGGATACAATAAAACCAACAAATGACAAGCGTCATCAAACGGATAATATAGCCAAGTCAATTATCCGACAATCACAAAACACAACGAACGAAAGTCAGTATGATTGACCAACCCAACGGTACATCAATCGAAACGCGAGCCAATCGTTGAACTAATACTGAATTCCACCGCCCAAGGGTTGGAAGATCGAAAACGAGACTAATTTCCCAAACTTAAGGGAATTAGGGATGAGCCTGAATGCTCAACGATCACGAAAGGAGGACAAAACCGAACAAACAAACGACCGAACCACAACGGTCGAGACAACAAAAGCGAACGATCATGTTCGAATCACGAAGAACAATAAGGTTCAACCGACAACTCCGAGGTTCACATCTCGACTCGAGACAAAACATGATCCGGTGAAAACAACAAGATGCACACTCGCATAAGATCTACAGGAAAGGGAATAACAATTGAAAAGTCACATCGACGAACGAGTAATTCCGAAATAATACCACCCTCGTTCGATCAACAAAAGCAAGGTGACAAGCTCGAAAATGTCAATGAACATAAACGAGTTGACAGAGTCGAAAATACGAAGTTCCAAATCCGATACTCTTCGAATAAGAGAACTAGTATACCCAGATGATGTCACTTCCGAACAAGGTTCACAAGAATCGAACCGAACTCGAAAAGTCACAACATAACCGATTGACCCAAAACAAGATCACACTGCTCGAACGATTTAAATCGAAATACGTAACAAGTTCAAAGTATCAACAAACACGAGCGAGTCGATAGACTCAAGAAAGAGAAAATGCAGAGTCTAAAACAACACGGGTACTACATTCGACCTCTTATAAAAGAAGGTCGCCCGCAACTCACAACAAATAAATCAAGGTGACGACACAACAAGCAACCGACGAAAAATCCTTCAAAGGCCTCTCAAAGCCGATTCCGATGACGGTGCTGAAGCGCGAACTCCGAAAGTCTCGTGAGCCAATTCACAAAATCAATTCGTGTCCTCGAGTCCACACTTGAAATGTGTTACCGACGAGAAGGACAATTTACACGTGCATGCCCCGGCACATCTCGATTGAAACGCCTCGGCTCGGCATACCGAAAATACAAATGCTAGATACAATGGGGCATAACGTCGCAAAACAACATAGCGGAGATGCCAACTCAAGACAACAAGGAATCATAATACATATCATATACAACGATTATCATCGTAAAATAATACACACAAACACTTCAAGAACGACGGTATCGTTCGCGACCTCAACGGCCCGAACGATAACCAAAGACATAATTACAACCATCATGAAACAATCATACATGTACACAAATGTACAACTCAAGCTTTAACAACCCACACTCGTGCGACAACACGCAAATCACCACGAGGTGATAACAAGAACACCACCACACCTCTCACAGAGGGCTAGTACAACAAATGCGTGGCAACGCCTCGACGTTCATGCCACAAATTCGATCACAATTCGGGGTTAACGCCGTAACGAAAGTTCGAAAACCATACACGCATTTCCGGTCCGCAAACAGGAATGATAGGTTTTAAAAACGAAAACCACCTTTGAAGACAGTTTGGGAACACCAGTTGATCTTTGAGTATCATTTTACAAAAAGTAGTACAAACACCATTATCGAGACTTTGAAAATCATCTAGCGTTTGAACAAAAATGAGGACACCTTACTTTTAGTGAAAAAAAAACTTTCAAAAAATATTCGACCCTTGGGTCTAAGCAATCGCATTTGAAAATATCTCAAAATATTTTTGGTCCTCAACCGAAAATTTTTGAAATGTATTGCGGCATTAGAAAACACCTTGAAAACACCGCAAGAAAATAATTCGCTTTAAAAGTACGTCTCGAATTTTAATTTTCTAAGATACTCAAGGTTTTCAAAATAATTCAATGGGCTAGAATGCCCAAAAATTTCGTGTAATTACAAGGAACAATATAGCGCCGTGGGTCCCGCTACGAACCTACTGTGCTAAAAACCTTTTATAAACTACCAAAAAGGCCGATGACGGTAATATTTCAAAAACTCACAAAATCCATTTACAAAATACTAAATTCCGTCATAAGAATTTCGCCACAATGATCAAGGCCGTAATGCCAAAAACTCGGTTAAGGAATCGGTTTTCGAAATAAAACTCAGTCGGTAAAATATCGAAAGCCATTACAAAAGAACTCACGCAGCGGATAAAAGAAATAAAGTCAGACATGCACAAGACAGCAACGCTACTCCTCATATGAACGAAAAATGGGAGTCAAATAATCACATATCACAAAATCAAAATCCATAAGAGGATTCCGCCAATGAACTCATAATCATAAAAATAGCTCGTGTCACACGAGGCACAACACAAAGAAGGGAGACTTACATCCACAGGTCGCACGAAGATGATGATCGCCCCACGATACTAATCACGACCAACAAACTCAGACGACGCGTCGCGACACGACTCAGTCAGATAAAATCCGACGAGACAAAAACTCGATAGACACCACTGACCCGACAGCCTAGGTTTCCACAACCTAAGCTCCGATACCATTTATGTAACACCCCCAATCCACTCAGGGATATTACACGCCGTAGACCCTCTCCTCGAGGATCTACCAGGCTGATAACTAAAATCAAACATCTAAACATCGCCTTTAAGGCTAAAATGACTCAATAGACCGACTTGGTCTTTCAATAATAACATACAACTCATTCCCAAACACATACCCACGCAGGGGTCAAAATAAAATAAACTCCGTACAACGGGAAAAGATACCGCGGAAAAAGAAAATACAATCGACCAATACGACATCAACGAACCTCGTGTGATTAGTATCGTTCATCTTTCATCATCCTTCGTGCCGACTCGTGCTATGCTCCAAAACCCGAATGCAAAATAGACATCCACCCCCGAATACTCGGGGGTTAGCAAAACTCCACTGTTTTGCTAGTGCAAGTACAAGTGCAAAAATACGAGCCATACAATACAAGTTCCAAGAACAATAATAATCAGAAATCCTCAAAGGTTCAAACGTAAGGAAAAGTACTTCCCGAGGCAAGAGTTTGGGTAAACATTTCCAAAACTGAAAGATCGCAAATAAGGGAAACAATTTACAAAACAGTTTAAAATGCCGTCGAGAGTTTTAATAGAAAACAATTTAGGATTTATAAAATCCTTCTCTTTCCAAAAATCAACAGGGTCACAGCCCAAAGGTTTTGTTTTCGCAAATAGGAAACCACCAATAATTTACAGGGTCAAAGCCCAACATCACGTGTCCTCAACGGACGAAAAATCAACGAAACATAATCACGCACGCGCATCGCCTAGGACCGGGACGATACCACCGACATCCCACTCGAGGCCTCGAAGGACCCTCCCGAGCTGGCTAGTGAAACAAATCATACACATCTCACGGTTGGATCAATCGCTTGTTGCATCCTGGCCACATGATCACATGCCATGTGCCACCGTAGATTATCTCAGGCTCTCACGGTTGGATCAATCACTTGTTGCATCCTGGCCACATGATCACATGCCATGTGCCACCGTAGACCTTCAACCATATCCACACATTCACACAAATAACATATCACATCAAGGATATTCAAACAATTCGCCCAGAGGCATCAAACACTTAGCAAAACACCACGTCAATCCACAACGCACCGAAATGACATAATATACGTCCACACACAATACTAAGTGCAACATGAACACCAAGCATATTCATAGAATTCACATAGTTATTCTCGAACCACACCAATCACAAAACACACACGGTTTTGAAAGAGGCCTTTAACGAGGCTAACCAAATCTTTTGAAAACTCATTTCAAACAAACAAACAAACCAAGACGATCACCAATCATCATATCCGCGAAACAAGAAAAGTATGGACAAGGTACTTGCCTCGATACCACGAGCACGGAACCACGAACGGATACGGCTCAACCGGGAAGCTTCGGAACGCCCGATGCTAACGAAAAGGAAGACGACAATGAACGGAACGGAAGAATCAAGCACGACCGTGAGGAACCGACGAAAATGAACCTAACGATTCGAATAGCACAATCACAACCACTTCTAAACGATTACGGAAATGGAATACACCCGGAAACCCGCCTACGATTCATGTATATTCGCACAAAAATAACAACGAGGGCGGACCACAACCAAACCCTCTCGATTCCGTAAAACTATGAAAATATACCATGAATCCGTAGGAAAACTAATGATATCAACAAGATTAATCATATTCATCAAGAATCCATCAACAAAACGGAAAGAATCGGACAAAACCCCAAAATCCCCAATTATCCAAAAGGTAGGGTTAAAGGAATTCTTACCTCTTGATGAATCAAGCATTCAAATCCAAAACCCACGGGTTAGATCCGCAATCCGAGCCACCCGATCGAAAAGGGATGAAGAAATCTACACAAGTAAGTGATAGATGGAGGAACTCTCCCTCTCAAGACTCTCTCTCTCGCTCACGGTTGAAGAAGGGGGAGGAATGAGCGATTTACGCTGAAACAACACATTTATAGTGTAACACAGCAGGACCTATCGGCCCGCCTATCGGCCGATAGGCCCAACCGATAGCCATACTGAATGTAGGCAGTAGAGTCTATCGACCCCCCAATCGGCCGAAAGGCTCCTGGAAGTGCTCGGCCAAAAACTGAAACGACCATAACTCTCTCGTCCGGACTCCGATTGACTCATCGTTTGAACCATTGGAAAGCTAACTCGATGTTCTATAATATTGCAAAGATTTAAAATTTTTGGAGTCACCAAAAATTAATGGTGATCTAACAAAGTCGAACTCATACTTAGAAAAGTCGTTTAGTAATCCTGAATTCAACAAAACGACACCGAAACCCGAGCACGAATACGAACCGAAGATACGGTTACGAAGTACTCACAAAGACGAATCTAAGAGCTAGTAGAACACACGATTCCGACCACCCGAAGGCTCGAAATTCGACAACGGAAGGTAATTACCCCAAACTTTGGGAAATTACGAAAATGGCCCAAATGCCCGAAAATCACCATACGTCAACGAATAATCAAACCGAAGCTCACAACACGTATAACAACGTTAAACGGACTTGCGGGAAACTCGAAACAGCAGTTTCGGACGAGATTCGCAAGAATCGAACTCAAGTGCGGAAAAGTCGTTAAAAAGCACAGAACTCAACAAAACAACACCGAAACGAACTCGGATGACAAAAAGTGTAGAATTAATCATTTTCAGAATGACGAAACGGTCATGAGCGAGCCGTCAAAACAGACTCCGACCAAAAAAAAGAAATTTACCGAAAATCGAAAATTGCGGATATTACATCAATAGACCGATCTGGTCTTCCGTCACTGACTTACAAATCAAAATACATAAACTCATCCAGACTCATACCCACACAAGGGTAAAATACTTGCAACAATGAACAATAAGACAGCGGAAAAGACAATACAATGGACTCCGACTAACTGAACCCAAAACTGGCCTTCGTGTGATTAGTATCATTCGTCTTTCATCATCCCTCGTGCCGATCCTGTGTCTTGCTCCCGAAAACCTGCATGTACCTGGACACAATACAGATATCCACCCCCCGATTACTCGGGGGTTAGCAAAACTCCACTGTTTCGCTAGTGCAAGTATAAAGTGCAAATACGAGCCATACACAACACATTCCGAGAATATAACGAAAGACTTCCCGAGATATATTTAGTTAAAAAATAGTTCAAATCTTGAAAGCAAAAACGAAGCAAGTAAGCATTTTGAAAACATTTCCAAATCTCGGAGTTTTGAAAACATCAAAAATTGAAAATGTTCTTAATTCCTCGAAAGCCATTTAGTGGTCACAAACAAAGTTCATTTTTTCAAAATACAAATCCGTTTAACAAAACACGGGTCCACGACCCAACCATTCCTGGTCACAAAACACAGGTCCACGACCCGATCATCCACTTCAATTCACTTACAAGGACACATTACACATAACACATTAATCTCATGCCATTCTAGTCAAGCACCAAGACTCGATATATAATGTCTCTCGACCCCGAGCACAAAGCATTGTGATACTCCGGACAATATCACAATCAACGAAAACATCAACATCATCCTCAAGATGAAAACCATAATCGTAACCCGCGGCCGTACCCTTAGTATCGACCCCGGACATCCCGTCGGACACTCCGGTGGAAACCACTCGCGGCCGCACTTCAAGATCGACCCCGCACATCCCGTCGGACACTCCGGTGGAAGTTCATCCACACACGCACCCAAGTCCACTTCCGTGGCCGCACTCTTAGTATCGACCCCGGACATCCCGTCGGACACTCCGGTGGAAGGAACAAAGACACACACACGTTCCAAAATCACAGCTTGCAAACCACAAGCCTCGAAGGTCAATCACAGATATATAGTCGAGGTACCTTACTAGAATGGTCACCATCCAACATATACTCACGACCAAGTAATGATACGATTCACAAGGAAGCACAAGATTTCAACAGCACCGAACGACACAACTAATATCACTCAAACTCACATATTCATCCATAAACACGTGACTCCAAGTACATAATTTGACAAAAGAATTACACTTTACATTTACCAACGACATAATCATACGCAGTGACATCACAAGAAAGTAAGGTGATTCTATACCGACACTAGCTCGCATATTCAACTAAACACATTAATTCCCGACACACACGGGTCACCTTTACAAAAGCATGATGGTAAATATTCCGATTCTTTTGAAAAATGGTTATTAATATTTATTTAGCACATATCGACGATTAACAACCATAATATCCACAAAACACGTAATGTATGGGCAAGATACTTGCCTCGACAATCGATACCGGACACTCCTACAATCACGGCTCACTGACACCTCGAACACCTACGATTCCCGTGAAGGAAAAGAATACACCCACGATCGAGAAGCTTGAAGAAAACGACGAACGGAAGGGTTCCGACTCGAGTTCTTCACAAGAATTCGACCCTAACAACATATAATCAATAAATCATCGATCATACGAGGAAGAATAATCGTAGAACGCCCGAAAACCCCTCTAAGACATTTTACCGACACCTTCAAGGCATCGATCAAGAACTCGACCAAATCGACGAATCGATACGATCCGACCATGGAATAATAAAGGAAATGATATAATATATCTAAATTATCATCAATCCATCAAAATCCTAAGTTAAATCGGATTAAACGGACGAAAACGAACAAAATACCCAAAATCCCCAAAATTAGATTTCTAGAAAATCTGAATTGATTCTAGATCGGAGGATGTTATAGGATGAATGATTGATGATATGAACTCCAAAACTTCATGGATTGATTGTCCAACAACATCTCTCCATGATTAACCAAGCTCCAGCCATAAGGGAAGAAAACGAGTGAGAAAATGGCCAAAACCCGTCTCATAGGCCATAAATAGCCGCACAAAGGTGCCGCGGCCCAATGAGTGTGCCGCGGCAGCCCAAAAATGGCTCCAGTGGTCGGCAGCAGCCGCGGCTCGGCCGGAGTGTGCCGCGGCACTGCAGATCGGTTTGGCCGAAAAATGCCACAGAGTGTGCCGCGGCCGGGAGGTGTGCCGCGGCAAGACTGCATCGCTCGGCCGAGCCGCCGAGCACCGCCGGCCGTGACTCGCCAGAAGCTGCCGAGCACTACCGGCCGTGACTCGCCGATCCGGCCCGGGCCAGTTGTTCGGCCGTGACTCGGCCGGCCAACTCCGACGCCCGAACGACCCCGAAACCCAAACCCGAATACGAATCGATGATACAGCTACGACGTACTCGCAAATACGAATCTAAGAGCTAAGAGAACACACACCCGATTACCCGAAGGCTCGAATTCAACAACTAAGTAATTACCCAAAACTTTGGGAAATTACGAAAATGGCCCAAAACGTCCGAAAATCACGATACGCGATCGAAACACCAAACCAAAGCTCGCAACATGAATAATAACATTAAATGAACTTACGAGAAACTCAAACGACAGCTTTGACGAGATTCGCAAGAATCGCACTCATGCGGAAAAGTCGCTAAAAGCTCTAACTCAACAAAACGGTACCGAAACGAACTCGGATGACAAAAGTGCAGAATTAATCATTCTCGAAATGACGAACGGTCATGACCGAGTCGCCAAAACGGACTCGGCTGAAAAAGAAATTTACCGAAAATCGGAAATTGTGGATATTACATTCTACCCTCCTTAAAAGAAGTTTCGTCCAAACTTAAAACAAGTAGGGAGAAGCAATATCCCGCCAGAAAACTCAACGAGATACGCAAGGAAACGCATAACTTATGCCCATCGGCAAACGTTACAAGCAACGCAAAGGAATATACGGCGTGAAAACACGCTCCACGACGACCAACACAACGCCGCCGTTAGGGATATAATAAAACCAACAAGTGACAAGCGTCATCAACTGGATAATACAATCAAGTCAATTATCCGAACAAACACAAAACATAACGGACGAAAATCAATACGATTGACCAACCCAACGGTACATCAATCAAAACGCGAGCCAATCGCTGAACAAATACGGAATTCCACCGCCCAAGGGTTGGAAGATCGAAAACGAGACTAATTTTCCAAACTTGAAAAGGTCACAACGATATATAGATCAATTTGGGACAATATCAGAACTCGCTCGAATGACAAAGGTGAGAAACAACACCAGGTCAGAAGCATCAACGAACACAGTCGAGTCGATACGATTGGACGAAACAGAAGAGAAAGAAAGAAAAATGCGGGTATTACAGGTAGACTACCCCTGTTACCTTATAAGTATAAAATCAGCTTTTATAAGAGCACTATTGTCACTAGAATCGACCCGTTTGACAACAATGTGAATGGTTTCATACTTGAGCCTTTCAACCGGTTATTGGATGGCACACGTGAGTATCATGAACACGAAGCAGTTGGTGCGTGTTTTTTTATAAATACAACTTCTTATAATATTTCAATTGATAATTCAATGCCTATATTTATTTCCATTAGTTTATACAAACCATGTACATTTTTCACAGATGTAATTGGTTCTGTTATTGCTATTGGGGACATCGTCCCAGTAATGTCTGCTGCTGGTCGTAAAATTAGAAGGACGGTTGTTATCGAGGATGCTGAGTAAGTATACAAGCATGATATAATCCTTAGCTATATATCTCTAATTTTAAAAACTGAATATTACGCCAAAAACATTAGGTGACACTATTTAATACATTACTTCATTCATTTCAGGTCTAACCAATTGGATTGTACGTTTTGGGACAACTGGGCCACAACGTGGGATGAGTATGCCCAAAAGCGTGAATCAATGGGTCACGTAGTGTTCATATTGCAGCTTGGTAAAGTCAAATATTGGGATGGTACGTATTTGTGCTTTGTTTATATTCATTATTGTCATTAACACTATCCATTAAATATTCGATCCTGTTGATAAACATGTCTAACTATATCATATGAAGGGACACCTGCTATTCACAATGCACTTTTTGGCACTAAGCTGTTCATCAACCGTGACCTGCCTGAGATACTGTCATTTCGACAACGGTTGGCATATGCATTTTTACTATCCCAATATTTCAAACCCTTTACTATTTCATTTTTATTAATGTTATTTTATTTGAAATTTCTACCTCAGTGTTAAGGAGCTTCCTAACTACGACGAGACCCAATTCAAAATTGAGTTATTCACACCACAGAAACCAATTGTTACGATTGCTGAGTTTTTTCATGGTGCAGTTAAGAAGATGGTTGCAAGCATACGTGAATGTGAACAAGTTAGTTTCTCATTTTATGGCTTACATTTATATGATTCGTATGTATTTTTTATGATCAAACACCGTAATATTTATCTAAAAACATTACCGTCCTTATATTACAGAAATCACATTGTATTGTTTATGCACGGATTCATAAAATTCACAAGGAGAGTGGTTGGGCATATACTGCTTGCAAAGAGTGCAACAAAAAGGTGAATGTCGTGGCGAGTAAAGCCGCATCATCGCCAGAAGTCGCAGCTACTTTTTATTGTGAAGATCATGGCAGTTTCCTGGCCTCTAGGTAACAATTACTAATTCACAATGCCAGTCTTAAATTTTTATTTATACATTACGTGACCCATTTATTAATATTACATGTTCATTTTTTACTACAGTTCAAGGTCATTATGCGCATAATTGATCACCAGTTCAGCCCCTATTGTGTTTTTTAACAGCATGGTCCACAAGCTATTTGGACACACAGCATGGGAATTAATGGAGAAGCACGGTATGGATGTAGATGAATACTGGCCATCTGAGTTGGATGCTGTGGTTGGGAAGAAATTTCTCTTCAAAGTGTTCTTTTCTGACTACAATGTCAACAACAACAATCACACATACAGGTGTGACGCTTTTAATGATGAACCAGATATGATCAACCATTTCAAGAAAGGATTCTTGGAAGATGAGGTATAATGTCATATAACGCTTTAATTACTGTTGGCTATTTTTATGTAATATAACTCTAATGGATTTGTCACAAAATTAGGAGGTGGAGGAGGAGTTTACAACCCCAGCAAATTTGATCAAAACTACCAAGTTCAATGACTCCAGTATCACATGTGTGCTTGATATGCAGACACCATCCAAAGAAATTGAGACTTCGGGAAGTGGACAGGGTTCTGGTGGTGAGAAGAAGCGTATCTTTATTGATCTGGATGATATTGACAGTGATGAGGAAAATGGAGGTAGCAACTCTAAGACTCCAAAGTTTGTCAAGGTGAAAACTGAAAAGTGAGGCTAGGTGGATGACATTTCTATCGTGTTTTTATTAATTTTTATTACCAGTTGGCAAGTGTTTCTTGCATTGAACAATTTTTAGCTTTTTACTCTTGGTTTTCTTTGTACTGCACCCTGGAGATCTCCATGGTTATTTTCAGACAATTCTGCCAGTTTAATGGCTTTTGAATGCATATTTTTCCGTTTAAATACTTATGTGTATTATTTGGTTGTTTTTATAATTTGCAAATTACCGAAACCAATTCGACCATATTTCTGAAACCTTAGATCTCTTTTTATTGTTCTTAATATCACATATCGTTTCAAGCATAAACGCCATCTGCAGAAAATGATAGAAGTCGGCAAAACGGTAAGCAAGCGCAAGGAATATCAAATCATGAGAATATAGTATGAGCATACTCTTTTGCTGCTTATATGTGATTGCCCATTTTCAGAAGAGGCCTTCAATTCAGTAACTCTACTCTGAACACTTAAAATGAAGTTCTTCATCCCCTCGCAATTTCATCCCACAGCCTCTCAGAAGCAATTTTCAACCAAAAAAAACAGGTGTAAAAAATAACCAAGAAAAAAGCCATACCTATGCAGGTGTAGGTGTAAAAAATAACTAAGAATGTCAGTGGCTGCATATGAACTGAATTCCAGAGTAATAAAAAACAAGTTATTTTGTGCTTAAGTCATGCCATCCGTGCGTATCTTACCAAATTCATATTTCTAAACAAATTATTTTGATTTGTGACACCAGAGAACTACCAGAAAGAGTGTTGCGTTCTATAATGATCATTCAATTTGCATACATCAAGCAGCCGAGGGATCTACAAATGAATGTCAGGAAATCTTTAAATTCAGAACTATTCAAAGTATTTCAGAGACAAGCTGTTATTTATTATTAGTACACTTTTGCTTTTTCCAACATGTTTATCAATTTGCTAAAAAACCTTGGCACTTATATCATAAGTAACAAAGAACACCAAAAACATCTTATGATTAACCTATCAAGTGATCCCAAACCTACCTATGCAGCATATCAACAAGATATAATAAACAACCAAATCCGGCTACAATTAAAATTGATATAACAAAAGGGTTTTTGGTGCTATTCTACATATTAACGAAATCTACAAAAAACGCAACTAATAATAAAACAATAACATAGATCAACCCAGATGAATTCGACAGTGTGAACTAAGAAAATACGAATCTTTAGAACTCAGAACATAGTGTTTCAACAGGAGGAAGTAAGCGGATATCAAGAAACAGGTCAATGGGTTGATCCAACACAGTATGATCCATATGGCAGTGGGTATGGGTACAGAATTCCTTATGGTGGGGCACCTGCACCCGCACAACCTCCTCTACCTATGGCATCTGATTATCTTTACTTTTTTGATATGGAAAAAAAGAAGTTAGTAGTTATGACCTTTGCAAAATGGCCGTCCTAAAAACTGAGATCTGAAACATTTTTGACCTTCTACCAACTCACTTCTTTTCCATGTAGGGGATCTCTTTGTATGCTTATAGTCTATGTTAGTTAATGTTCATGGTTTCCCTTTTCTGCTGCCAAGCTTACTATCTTTTGCTACTAAGTAAAATCCCTTCTTTCTTCTATCACTTGAAACAAAACCAAAACTGGCCCATTTCTTTCTAACAAAAGCTAGATTTTCAACTCAAATCAAATTGTCATACTTTTACTTCTTTCTTCCAGGATTTATGGCATTTTAGCTCATGATGATTGTGTTCTCAGTTTCTATTTGCCATCGTCCTTTCAGGGCATTTTAACAAATCTCATATTGGCAAGTTGAAGCATATTTTGTGTTTGATATGCCTCAAGTTCTTAAAGGTTAAGAGTAAAAAGTACTAACCCCAAACATAAATTCCATCCATTTTGAAAGTTCCTTTTTGTAAACTTTAAACTGACAAAATCTGTGACATATTTCATTCCAAAAAGAAAAAGCAGCAAATTCTCTGTGTTTGAGAAATTCATCACAGGAAGTGTTTGAGAAATTCATTTTGATTCATGTCAGCATTTTGATTCAGAACATAGTGTTTCAGTTATCATAACATTCGTAATGAAGGAGATAGATTACAACAGAAAATCACTTCATGCATGGAGGCGTTAAGAAACGGTTGTAGATTGATGGTAATGATGGATTTGGCAAGTAAGAAAATACTTGGAAAGAAAATGATGAGTATTAGCTGGATTACTATTTAGTTTGAATGGCACAATAATGCAGAAAAATGTGATTATGGTAAGTGACGGATCTTTACAAAGATATGCCATTATTTATTTTTAGAAGATTACTTTTTATTTATATAAAAAATCATGCAGAATAATAATTTTTGGAAACTAAAAGTGTCAATTAATAAGACATATCTTTTGATTAATTCCAAAAATACGAATTTCCAAAAAAAAAACAAATTTTAGGGTTGATAACAAAAACACATTGCCGACAAACCAAGAACATAACCACAAAATTCAAGTATCCAAATCGAACTCCATGAAAGTTGAGCATCAGGATAAAGAGAATCATGAAAGACCATACGTTAGTACGTCAACACCAACCAGTATGATTTCTATACCTTTGATATACTTTTATACAAAAAATTTTATGTTTAAAAGGTATGCTCTTGGTTATGAAATATATATTGAATGATATTTTGAAAATATTCAAACAACAAATATGTTTGATATTCCCTGATTTAAGATTTCGTCTAATATTTATTTGTTTTTTTTCCTTATTAATAGTTTCAGCAACTTTACATACGAATATCAACAAGAGGAAAGCCAATGCAAATCCAATTACGCTAGCAAGTGGTATCACAAAAGGAGTAAAAAAGAAAACCGCATTACATTCCCAGACTTCATTGCCTGGTGCACCGTTAGTTGATATTGCCAAAAGAACGGCCGAAGACCTACCGGAAGACATCCGCTAATGAAATTACCGAAAGTTAGTTTCTCATTTAATTTTTTTCGTATGTTTTCAAACATTAGTTTCTCATTTAATTTTTTTCGTATGTTTTCAAACATGTCTTTTTGCTACTTTATTTGCTATATCAACTAATCAATGTATATCTACATATTACATTCTCGTATGCGTAATGAGTTACTTAATAGCAAAAAGTCACTGAAGACCGCTCAAGACAGACGCTAATGAAATTACGTAAAGTACGTTTGTTTCTTAATTTCAATATCATCATGTACATCATCGAGTACATAGCGATTTACTACATTACTTGATCTTGATACTAATAGATCTATTTACAAATATGAAATATGATCAGGTATGCGGAATGATTTACCTCCGTTACAACGTAGTGGGAGGCCTTGCAAGACTAATAAAACTATAGGTTTAAGCCAACACTAAAATTTTGTTATATTGTTTTATAGTTTGTAATGTCGACTGATTTTACGACGTTGTAAACTTATTGTTTTCTTTTCTTTGCAGATAAAAATATTGTCTCGATAAAGGTTAACCAAACACCCCAACATACAACCCCTACCCATATCGATGGTTCAGTAAATAACGTACCACGACCCATTCATGCAGTCCTATCCAGTATGGAAAAAGTAGAACCTAGCAACCACGTCACTTCAAAAAGTAATGTTTACATTTAATCATAAAATTATATAAAACGACTTCTTATTTGTAGGCATTAATAATAAGCATGTGTATTCTTAATCTACTAAGAATATGTTTTGTTTCAGGAACTAGAACACCTACACCATTATCTCCTACACCAAGTCAAGCTATTAATGTTGTTGGCTCTGTTAGTGGACTCTCAACTTTAACACCTCGACCTAGGGGACGTCCGCGCATTAGTGACATGTCAACACGTAAGACACATTTGGATTGAATATTTTATGTAATTTCTATTATGCGGATATGAAATTTGGTGTTGTTTAAGGAACAAAATAAAGTAAGACAATAATTTTTATATCGACAGTATTTGCATTAGGTACGCCACTTAAACAACGGGTAATTAGTAAGACAAAATTTATGGTGTTTTTTTATGATTTTTTTAAAAATTAAATCAGGGCAATTTTTGTAATTATCCTGTAACAATCCAACAATTTATATAACCGTCTCAACTATGGTCCTACCAAGATGAAACGTTTGCAAAATATTTCTGTAATTATATAAGAATCTCAATTCCAGGATGAGAATTTTTTTTTGGAATTTCAGTCATGTGAGCAGCATATGTGATTCCCTATTTGTTTTGTACAACAAAAATTGAGATAGTTACACAGTTGCATGACCTTTTATGCAAATGGTCCATTTTTATAGGACTGTTTTGCTACTGCCCTAAAGTTACATTACCAAATCTGCAGTTTTCCCATACACCCTAAATTATGAAGTCATCATTTAACCATCAAAGGGTTTAGATATCTGTAATTTTGTATTATCATATGCTGAATACCTTAGAACATGAAACTAATGTAACAATTTAATGTATAACAGGTTCGACAGCTTCTAAAAGGGATACACTCTCAGGTGATAAATCTTCTAATATTACATCTGACCGGCATACACTTAAAGGGAAAATGGTTTCAAGGCAATCGTCACGTCGTATTAACTTCGCGGAAGCTGATCATGAAGTTGAAAGTCAAGTACATAGATATGCATTTGTTGGAATTTCGAACGGTAAATAACAAAAACATGAACACTTACCACAATATTAATCATTTTTCTCACAAATTGTAAATTAGCAGATTACATTGATCATGGAGATCCTGAATTTTCATGCGCATCTTGTGGTGCAAAGCTATGGTATGCCGAGAGTATCCGAGGAGCAAACAATACAGCTTCCAACTCATACTCACTTTGTTGTGGTAGAGGTAAGATCAAGCTGGGTTGTGAATTGATGGAGCCACCTCAATTGTTGAAAGACCTTATTAACAAAGAACATCCTAAGAGCGCGGCATTTATAGATAATATCAGGCGATATAATTCAATGTTTGCGTTCACTTCTATGGGTGGTAAACAAGACACGTCTGTTAATGTCGGACATGGTCCCTATTGCTACAAGCTACGTGGTCAGAATTACCATTTAGCAGGTTCTTTGTTGCCTGAAACTGGAAAGCCTCCGAAGTTTGCCCAACTGTATATCTTTGATACTGATAATGAGATCCAAACAGAATAAAAGCTGTCAGGTTTAATACAAATCCTATATTACATAAAGAGTTTATTGAAATTTTCCCTATTTACTTCCTAAATCTTCTAATTTTTTGCATACAGCAGTGGAGAATCGACCTCTTCAAGAAACAATGATATAGACTACCAGCTTACCACGGAGATACGCGACATTCTTGATTCAATTAATCCATTGGTTATTAAGTTTCGCATGGCTGGTGAACGTGTGATGTCTTCGGATGATCCAAATTTGAAGCTTATACTTATTGGTACAAGGCAACGAGATGGAAGAAACTATAATCTACCAACTGCATCTGAGGTGGCTGCTTTAATTGTTGGAGATTTTGACTCGACAATAAACAAGAGGGATATTATTCTCCATAGACAAAATGGCGATTTTAAGAGAATCAGTGAATTGCACCCCTCCTATCTCGCATTGCAATACCCTTTGTTTTTCCCGTACGCCGGGGATGGTTATCGTACTGATATTTACCATCAAAACGTAACTGAATATGATGAAACAAACAAAGGAACACGCGTTACAATGAGAGAGTGGTTTGCATATCGCTTACAAGACAGGGCTAATGAATTCTCCATGATGCTAAATGGAAGACGATTGTTTCAGCAATTTCTGGTAGATGCGTACACAGTGGTTGAGGCGGAAAGGATGTCATTTTTACGTAACCAAAGAAAAGGACCCGAGGAGTGAAACATATTCTAAGTTGGCAAGATTGGCGAGTCATCGACTGGAGTTAAATTACGTGGTAAAAGGTGGTGTTGCCGCCATCATTTACCTAAGTCCAAGGTATATGATGCGTAACTATTTAGATGCCATGACAATTTGCAAGTTTTATGGCTATCCCGGACTTATTCATAACCTTTACATGTAACCCGAATTGGCCCGAAATTGCACGTTTTATGGCCAAGAGAGGTTTGAAATCTGAGGACCGTCCGGATGTAATAACACGAGTATTTAAGATTAAGCTTGATAGTCTCATAAAGGAATTAAAGGATCAACATACCTTTGGACATGTTAAAGGAGGTAATCACCGTACACATCGTTCTCATTTTATTTACTCCTCCTTTTGTGTAATGTCTTACCTTATTGCTGAATCGCATATCTTTTTGTTTTTATTTGGCAGTTGTTTACACCATTGAGTTTCAAAAAAGAGGACTTCCACATTGCCACATATTACTATGGCTGGAAACTCAGGATAAGATAACCACCACAGCAAAGATAGATGAGTATATATCAACAGAAATACCGAATAAGGACGAGGATCCTGAATTGTATCATATTGTGACAGATCACATGATGCATGGACCATGCGGTCCTGAAAATCCAAGTTGTCCTTGCACGGTTGATTTCAAATGTACCAAGAATTTTCCTAAACAATTTAACGAAACGACAGTCATTGATGACAGTGGTTATGCAATTTATAGAAGAAGAAATGACGGCAATACTATCAAGAAAAGTGGAACAGATTTGCATAATGGTTATGTAGTTCCCTACAACCCAGGATTGCTCAGGCGATACCAGTCACATATAAATGTTGAATGGTGCAACCAGGTTGGGTCCATAAAATATTTATTCAAGTATATAAACAAGGGACCGGATAGAGTTATTGTTGCTGTAGACGATCAAGAGGTCGACGAGATTAAAGATTTCTATGATTGTAGATATCTTTCAGCTTGTGAAGCAGCTTGGCGGATTTATGGCTTTGACATTCATTACAGGACTCCATCAGTTGAACGGTTACCATTTCATTTGCAGGATGAACAGTCCGTCATATTTGATGAAACCGAAAGCATTGATTACGCACTGGACAAGTCATCAGTTAACGAGACCAAATTTGTAGCATGGATGGAAAGAAACAAGACTGATGAATTTGCACGATCGTTGCTTTATGTGGAGTTCCCTAAATTTTATGTATGGAATCAAAAGAAAAGAATTTGGACACCAAGACAGAGAGGTTTTAGTCTGGGACGTATACATCACGTGCCTCCTTCTTGGGGTGAACTTTTTTACTTACGTGTATTGCTAAACAAGGTCAGAGGTCCGCAGAAATGGGACGATCTCAAGACATTTGACGATGTTCTCTATCCCACATATAGAGACGCTTGCTATGCGCGTGGACTTTTGCAGGACGATAAGGAGTACATTGATGGACTACTTGAAGCCAGTCAATGGGGAATGGGCGATTATTTGCGCTCTTTCTTTGTCATGCTCATCATGACAGATAGTATGTCTCTACCGGAGATCGTATGGGAAAAAACTTGGGATGTTATGGCTGCAGATGTGTTGCATGTTGAGCGCATAAAACGGAATGACCCAGGTATATTGTCCAATTTTTTCAGCATTTTAAATAAGGATCATATAATTCCATTTTAAGTTAAACTAAGAGTAATCATTATATGGAATGACATGCATAGCATATACCAATAACAGTTCAAACACTTTTTAATTATTTTGCAAATCATTTTAAATGCAGACCTTCAACTTTATGACATTCAGAGGAAGAACATTTGTCTCACATATATTGAACATATGCTGCTATGTAACAACAAGAGTTTAAAATCTATACAAGACATGCCGTATCCGAATCAAGATTACACGATGGAAGGGTATAACAGATTGATATATGATGCGACAGCGTACAACAAAGATGAATTAGCGGTCCAACATGAAAGACTTTACGGTAGCTTGACATCCGAACAGAAAGGTATTTACGCCACTGTTATGGACGCTGTTGAAAAAAATAAAGGTGGCATGTTCTTTGTGTATGGTTACGGTGGCACTGGAAAGACATACCTTTACAAGACAATGTCGGCTGCCTTACGTTCAAAAGGTGAAATAGTCTTGAATGTGGCATCAAGCGGTATTACAGCACTTTTGTTGGAAGGCGGAAGGACAGCACATTCTCGGTTTGCAATTCCAATCAATGTAGTCGAAGATTCAATGTGCAACATAGCTGCAGATGGCGACCTCGCTGATTTGATACGCCAAGCAAAGCTCATAATATGGGATGAGGCACCAATGATAAATAGACATTGTTATGAGGCATTCGATAGGACCTTGAGAGATATTTGTAGGTCAGACCCATCACTACCTTCTAATCAGGTTTTTGGTGGAAAAGTGGTTTTGTTTGGTGGAGATTTCAGACAAATTCTTCCTGTCATTCCTAATGGCAGTAGACAGGATGTAGTACATGCCACAATTAATGCTTCGTATCTGTGGGAACACTGCACAGTGATGAATTTAACTGTAAACATGAGGTTAGGTTCCGGATCAACAGAAACTGAAAAAAAAGAAATACAAGAATTTGCGGATTGGATTTTAGATATCGGTAATGGAAAAATTGGTGGTAAGAATGATGGCGAGTCTACTGTCGTTTTTCCAGAAAACAT
The DNA here is from genome assembly GCA_033398695.1 of Orobanche coerulescens. Lineage (NCBI taxonomy): Eukaryota > Viridiplantae > Streptophyta > Magnoliopsida > Lamiales > Orobanchaceae > Orobanche > Orobanche coerulescens. The sequence goes on along the minus strand of CM065818.1, from coordinate 25,583,551 downwards.
GTTGATTCCAGAGTCCGATGATGATGTTGGTTCAATTATTCAGGAAACCTACCCGCAATTGCTCCAAAACCTATGGAACCCTGATTTCTTCCAAGAAAAAGCCATTCTTGCGCCAACACACAAAATGGTTGATATTATAAATGAACGGATGATTTCTTTAATTCCAGGAGACGATAAGTTATACGAATCTTCAGACTCTGTTTGTATGGCTGATGCTGATACAAATTTTGATGACTCGATATATACCACATATTTCCTTAACGGTATAAGGATGTCCGGTGTTCCCCACCATAGCTTAAAGTTAAAGATAGGTACTCCTGTAATGTTGATGCGAAACATTGATCAAAAAACAGGACTATGCAACGGAACTAGGCTTCAAGTATTAAGGATGGGTATCAACGTAATTGAAGTTAAGATCATATCCGGTGGCAGGGTTGGTAGCATTTGCGCTATTCCGCGTATGGTCATTAGCCCTTCAGACACAAAGATGCCATTCAAATTGAACCAAGACGCTTCTGCTCAAGTTTGTTTCGCTATGACGATTAACAAAAGTCAAGGCCAAACATTGTCGCAAGTCGGTTTGTTTTTACGAAGGCCCGTATTCTCACACGGACAACTATATGTGGCTATGTCAAGAGTCAAGAGCAAAAAAGGATTGAAGGTTCTTTGCTGCGACAAAGACGGCAACTATTCAAACTCCACAACAAACGTCGTTTACAAAGAAGTCTTATTTCGTATTTGAATTCACATTATCCTTTTTACAGAACAAACTTCGACGTCATTATTTTTCAATTTTTATGTTTAAGATATTTTGCGTTATTCATTCATTATTTACGTCCGGTTAGAATTCGTCATGTAAATTTATGAAGCTAACCCGCCCACCCGGGCGGGCTATGAAGCTAGTATATACACACACACACACACACACACACACACACACACACACACATGTAGGGTAATTGGATCGGGTAGACGAGTAAAATACTAAATTCATACCATACCTTACCCTAGCAGGAATTAGCGGGCACGAGCAATGCCCTACACATTACTCAATTTTTCAAACAATACCCTACATATTTACCCGTTTACCCATAGATAACCCGACCCTGCGGGTAAAACTGACACACCTAATGTAAATATTGGAATTAGGGTTGTAAACCGAAGCGAATTAAAGCTAATATAACTATATTCATTTCGTATGCATGAATATTTGAACTATTTGATTCAATTTGACACTATTTTAAAAATATCATGTGAAGTTGTTTTATTTGATCAACACAATTATTTTTGAAATAAAAAGGAATTATTTTATTATTTTCACTCTCTAAGAGCACAAATAGGAGAATATATATATATATATATCAATCTTCATAGGTTCGATTCCTCCGGAATAAATATTCTGCTTTCGCCATTTCTTCCTTCATCACGCTTAAAGTGTGACACATGGTGTAATTTGGTGATCTTTAGGTAAATAATTGGGTGTGATATGTTGTTAAGTTATGTAAATAGTAATGTTGAGTACATGGCGAAGATCAAAAAGTAAAATATATTGATGGTAAATACAATATGGATATTATGTGTCATTATTGTGATTGTTTGATATGAACGTATAAAATTAATAAATGCAAAACTTAAAAAAGGACAGAAAAATAGATAAACGTAAAGTTTTATGGGAGATAGATATAATATTATTTAAAGATAAAATGAGGGAAATAGAAGTTATTATAGTTGTATTTCTTAAATATATAAAAAAGAGAAAATTAGTGATAATTTTTAATTATAAAAAGGGAAAATAGAGAGAGTGTGTGAATACATAGATATAGAATCTATACGACGTCGTTGGAGATCCAAAAATTTAAACCGATCTAGAGAACAAAGTGATAAATAAACCAAACCGAAAGACGACGAGCGCACGCACCTACGATACGATTGATGTCCGGTTAAAATTCTTTATTCCGCTTATAGCTCAGTCTCATCAATGGAGAAAGAAGAGACGATCGACGGCAGCTCACAGGTGGTCGCCAATCAGCAGGTGACACGTCGTCCGGACGGTGTTGGTGGACAGGAAGACGAAAACACCGTGAGCGGGAATGAGTCCGGCGAATCTAAGCCGTCTGATCGTCGGAAGGAGATTCTGAAAGCTCTGGAAGCGGTGGAGAGAGATTCTGCTGCTATCGCTGAGAGTTATTCCCGTCTCTTTGCTTCTCTCCGTTTATCACTCTCCCAGGTCTCTAGTTTTTGTATTTCTTTTTACCTTTAATATTCGCATAATTAAAGTGCTTTCAGGACTTCAGATGGTATTGCGTAGTCCAAATTTTAAACTATTTATAAGTTGCCGGAGCCCAAATTCCGCACAACATTCATGCTTCTGCTATCATTCTTTAGTTCTAGAGTTTAAATGTAGATTTTTTTAATAGTTCATTTGTTTTTCCAGCTAATATTGGGATCTGTTTTTTAGGGTTTATGTCATGTTCTTTGAAATAAATGAGCTCACTATTGTACAACAGGCTCATAATGGCTTTTGTTGATGAAATAAAGATCACCGTTGATCGTTGAACTGATATATGGTTATTGGTAATATATAGTAATATATGTACATATAATTTTCTTCATCCCCGGTTATGGGCCTATGCGGCATGTTCAGCCGCATAGGGCCTCAACTCTTTCGGGCCCCAGGCCCAGAATCAAAGCCTAAGTATAAATTTTTTCCCTTTGTTATTTGATCTGTTTTTTAAATAATCGCTACGCTGCCCAAAAATAGAAAATGTGATTCATGTTGTGAAAAGCGTAAGAAAAAAGAAAGAATTAAAAAGTTAGTTCATTCGCAAAGAGGGGCTCTTGATTATGAAGAGTTGATCGATAATTTTGCTTTGAAGAACTCTGAAAGAGTTGCACTTTTTAAATAATTTTTTAAAAGTTGATTGTAATGTTATATTTGGAAAATACTATCGATATTCAATATATAATTTACTTTTCTTGCCATGTACTTTATCAATTTTTTTATAATGTTACTCGGGGGGCGTTTCCAGAATTTGGCATAGGGCCTCAAATTATTAGAGCCGGGGCTGATTTTCTTAGTAGTCTGTAAAGGTCATATTTACTCATTATCCGGTTGAGAAAGTTAAAATATGCGATAATCTGAGTTCTTTCTATGTAAATAATCGATTTTAGCCGTACCGGACTTCTCTGTGGATGTCCTCGGAATCGGCTACATTTTCATTCAATTTGGATTTAGGTAGAAATGCGTCTTTTTTTTTTTTTTTTTTTTCTGTGATTAGTCAATCATTCTACTTAACTTGATTCACCTTGTTTCATCCTCTCTTTTTAACACCTGCTTCACCGTCTTCCTTCGGATTATGTAATTTCTAGGCCACCAGCTCTACAGTTGATCACATGAACTGCTTCAGTGATGCAGCAGGTCGCCTTCAAGAATGTGGTAATTCTTTTCTTATTTTTTTAGATGTAATTCTTTAGGAGCGGAAACTCATATGAGGTTTTTGACCAAAGCATTTCTTTTTCCATTTGTTCTTCTCGCGAGCCTTCATTTCCATCCTCTTTAGGCATTGTTTTTTTTTTGTCAGGCCCTTAATCATAGTTGATTATCTATGTTCTCTTTGAAGTTTTTCTTGCATCAGTAGCTTGTTAGGTTTTTTAAAATAACAATAAAAGAGACAGGAAATTAAGAGAAAACATTAGTTTCCTCTATATCATTTGCCTCGATTTTCATAAACATATAACTAACCATCTCCCAATGTTCAATCTCACTGCTCTCTTCATAACAGAAAATAGCATCTTATCCTAGAATCTCAGTAACAATCAAAAGGCATAATTAGTAAAATGTTTGGGCCTAGTTCTCTGCTGCTCTTTCTCGGACTTGGGCCCTCCTCTTGAGTCTCATCCTTTCTTTTGCTACTATTATTATTAACGTTAAGCCCAATAGTTCTAACATAGCTGATGCAACGTTTATGTATATCCAAGTTGCTTATTTTGATCGTTATTTCGCAGTGCTTGATGCATCAACAAAGGGAAATCGATATATAAACTCTTGTCTAAGGTTTGAATCTTGTTCCATTCTTTGTGATATTTGGAGAAGATGGTTCTTTGCATGAAATTTCATGCTCACAATTAGCAAAATCTATTTTCTGAACACATTTTGGATGAGAAAAGCACTTGAGAAGCTGTCGAGAACTGTTCTTGTGCTTTGTTAACTCTGTTTCTATTCTTTCATACACTTAACTACAACGTGCACCAGAACACAACCGGCTTGGAAGTTGCCACAGGTAAAAGTCTCAAAAAGGGTCAACGTTCAGAAATTGCACTTTTTTTTTAAAGGTGGCACATAAGATTTTTCATGTTTATTGGTTCTTACATGAATATATTTGTCGTTTACGTTTCAGCTTTCCTAGTATTGTTGAAAATTTATGATGCATCTCTCTTTTACTAGTGTTTGAGGAAGAATTTTACCGTACTGGCTGGGAAATGAGAATTGCAAGATATTTAAATTGACTCAGGAGTTGAATTTCATAATTACAGAGATGCACTTTGAATTAAGCTCGAGTTAACTTCGTGGAGAATTGGCATGTATGCCCGAATTGATAAAATGAACTATTTAGTTCGCCAAAGTTAAACCTGAAACTGTATTCACATGATGTGACTGATAGCACAAGGACACAGGTTGCTGATAGCTGGCAATTTAACGAAAACTGTTCTACTATGTTGGAAATTTATGGATTCATGGTCATTACTGGCAACATCAGTAAAAACTATATCTATAGCAAACACAGAAGGAGATATTTTTTATTGTTTATCCATTTCTGCAGAAAGTACTGTCATGTTCCACGATGTACATGTTGATTTTACAACATCAATCCTGTAATTGGACATGACTATAACAATTATCTCAATTCTCATGATATTCTCCATACAAGTGGAAACACTTATGATGAGGATTGGAATTTCATTCCATTTCTCCTTCATATGAAGGTTGCCACAGGAAGGGCATTCAGCGTAAAACTTTGTACTTTGTATTTTGCATGATTTTATAGTTTTAACTAATTTTGACCATTATTTGACACTATATTTTTCATGCCATGTATCCCAACATAGTTGGGACAAACGATGATGACGATGATGATTTCTGGAGAAAGTAAAAACTCAATGCTGAGTGCTGACTTGACTTTTCAGTTTGCAAAAATATATACCTTCAACTTATTATGTAAAGCACCGTCAAACCTGATGCTTTGCTGAAGCTGAATGATGTAGTTACAGTTAGGCCTGGGACAAATCGGTTCCGCTGTAGAAATTAAAGGAACTGGAACCAAACCGCTGCAAAAAATAGCTGTTCGATTTTATTGAATTTTTTTGTTGGAACCGCGCTGGAACCGAACCGAAAAAACTAGCGGTTCCAAGCGGTTCCGCAATTCTGTGAGATCTGAAAAAATATCTATAAGTCGGTTCTCGGTTCGGTTCCGTCGTGATTCCATTCGGTTTTGATGCGACTTTGTTAGGTTTAATTCATAATAGCCATCGGTTCCTCTCGGTTCCTCGGTTCTTTTCGGTTCCTACGGTTTATATTTTAAATTTTAACAGGAACCGCGAACTGCACCACTATAAATGAAGGGCTTAAAAGATATAAATTTTGCTTGCAACCAGCACGGTTCAGATTGGTTCCGCGGTTCTCGGTTTAAAAAGTCCCAGGCCTAATTACAGTAGTTTCTGAGTTGCAGGTATTTATTCAGCAACAACGATTGTAGAAAATTTTGTAGCCTGGGATTTTCCACACACACACACACACACATTAAAATCATGTCCTGAGCTGAGGTTGAGCATAGCGGGGGCGATTGTGATCTTGTTGGGCTTAATTTACTTTCTTGATATGTATCATTATCTTTTTATTTTTATTTTTTATTTATCATTATTTGAAATCAGTAATTGGTTATTTTCTGAAATTTCCTTTTTGCAGATTAAATGAAGAAATGAAAGGGATGGATGCTCTTGCCACACAGCTGTATCCTTTATTTATTCTATATTTGCTGTCTTGTGCCCGAGCTTCTCGTTGTAGGAAAGTTGCATGGAATATCTCAACTCATCGTTTTACCATTAGTTTCTATAATTTTGTATTTCTTTAGTAAAGTATCAGAAAATTACTGAGGAGGCATGTCGATGCACTCGACTCTGTTGTAAGTAGACTTGTTCGACTCCCTTGACGCTGTTAAAGTGAAAGCAATGTCTCTGTCATTGCAGTTACATGGGAAATTCAGTTACAGAAGGTGAGACAGTAAGGAATTCATTCCACAATAGCCGTCTGTCTGTCTGTCATAAGTCCTCTTTGTCATAAGTTCCTCTTTGTCACAAGTCCTGTCTGTTGCAGCTCATCATACAACTTGGTGTAAGTACTCTGATTAACCGCAATAGAAACTTGAGTGGAACGTGTTGAAGGCGACACGGAGTGTTTGTGAGTATATTGAATGGTATAGCGGAGTGAATCATTTGGAGTGCAAAAAATAAGCTGCATTGCACACACACACACACACACACAAAAAAAAAATTACTAGAATATGCTTCATGTAGGTATGAAGATATTGAAATCTAATGATTTGAATACTAAAGTTGTATTTATTTAGTTAAGAATACTTCAGTAATGAAAAATTAATATCCAACATATATCAGTGATTTTGGATTTGTAAATGCTAAGCATATAATGCAGACTCGGAATAGAGGGCCTCATACTGCACTTATAATAATACGTTTTTCTTAATTTATCCGACCGTATATATAGTGTATTTTTAGAAAGGAGAAATGGGATATTCGGGGATGAGATTCGAACCCGAAACTTCTAATACACCCTTTAACCACTTAAATCTATAGTTGGGTTCCAAATAAATTTTTGGTACAAAACAATAGAAATCAAAGGATGATACTGAGGATTTGCTTAAACCCTATCGATTGACTTCTATTATTATAGAAGGTTGAGCAAAACCAATTTTAGAAAGACAGTCATGCTCTTAGCAAAGAGGGTGTCTCGGGGTTTACGGTAGAAAAAACAAGCCTTAGTCTTATCTCGAAAGACTATCAGATTCGAACTACGATTAGGATATTTCAGAGAGAGATAGGCCTATTTTGCAAGGTTCAAGTCCTCGCCTAGCTTAGAGAGATTCCATGTAGAAAGAACACTTTCGGAATTCATGCTTTGAGTCAGGCCCGGGCTCGGCTGGCGTTCACTCTCCATGTACTCCTTGGCTGGCCCAGGATGCACATATTAATCGTATTTTCTCTACTAATATAAAACTGAAATATGTTTTTTTTTGATGACCCAGGTTTAATCCTGGGAGTTGTAGGTCCGATCCCTCATTCCTACCCCCGGTTAAATCGCAGGTTATGCCTCAGCAACCCGGTTTTGAGGATGCTTCAACTGAATAAACACACAAGGTCCAAATCCCTGAAAAGAGCGGATGCTCCCACGAAGATTCGAACCCACGCTGCGTGTCACCAGCGCGAAAGATATCCCCCTCCTTTGCCACTGAGCTATGCCCTGGGGGATAAAAAACTGAAAGATATTTGATTCGTCTCAACGTATACCCTCAATATATTTTTGTCGTAATTTTTAAGAATATATATGATTAAAAATATTAATAATCAGAAAATTATATATTGAACCGCATGTCTCTCCCCAATCCCATACATACTAAAACTATGTCGGAATAGAAATAAAGAATTTAGTAAATTATTAATATACTTTAAGAAAAATACTACTCCCCCGTCCCTAAATACTACTCCTGTTTGGAAATAAAATTTGTCCCATAATACATACTAGTAATACCCGCCGTGCTATGCACGGGCTTTAGTTTAAATTCTATAAATAGTTGAGATATTTGCACATTGAGAGAGTTTAAATAATTAAGAGAAAAAATATCAAGATCAATATAACACAGTGCGATATATTTAATATTGTTCGAGATAAATAAAAATAATGATTTTTACAAATTGCGGAAGACCTCCCTATAGACGATATTTCTTGTTGTGGTAGATTTGTTGTTCTCTTTTTCGCCCATCAAGATTTTGAGACCCTTTGGATGAGTAACCCTTGACAAAGCCACATATAGTTGACCGCGACAAAAAACTGGTTTCCTTAGAAATAGTCCAACGTGAGTCAAAGATTGACCTTGACTCTTATTTATGGTCATTGCAAATGACACAATCAAGGGATATTGCCTTCTTGTGAATTTGACTGGTAGCCTGGGATCAGAAGGTGTCAACGACATTCTAGGAATTAATGCTCGATGTCCTGCGTTACTTCCTGTTAAAATCTCAGCTTCAATGACATAGTTCCCAAGCTTTGTCACAACTGGAGTACCATTGCATAGTCCAATTGAATGGTCGACATTTCGTAGCAACATCACCGGAGTACCTACTTTCAAATTAAGTTCATGGTTTGGAATCTCAAAAAAAAAAAAAAGTTCATGGTTTGGAACTCCTAAAGATCTGATTTCATTCAAAAATTCAGTTGTGTGAAGTGCATTTATGACATCAGTTGTCTTGTTTGAATGACGTGGTTCGTCCGAACTTAAATATAAGCGTTCATCTCCAGCTAATTGTGCGGTCATGTACTGATTCACTTAATCAACGACATCTAGTGTAGGTGCCAAAATCGCCCTTTCTTTAAAGTAAGACGAATCTTCAGTGTAAATGCCATAGGATGAATATGTGCTCTCAACAATTGATGGGATAGGATCCTTGAAGTCTTGTATCAAAAAATCATTAGGAATGTCGAAAAAATATTGTTATCCTAAAATTTAGAAATTGTAGTAACTTACCCTAAAGTTTCCCTGTGACAATGTTGGTGTTTGTCTCAAAAATCTGCAAAGCTTTTAAGCACTAATCTCAAATTTGAAAATTCTTCTTTCGGATCTTCATATATGAGAGTTCATCCACAAATGTTGATCATGAAGGGTGCATCAGTTGTTGGATATGGCATATCATTTAAGGCAAGCAAAAATTTAGACATTCTATATACTTTTTCTTCCTGCAGCATGGGCATGTGCTTCGAAACCCATGGTTTTTTTATTTGAGCATGGATCATGTCTCCCTACAAATAAAAAGAATTACACAGTGTTGCATCAAGTAAATGAGAGACATCTTTATATATGGAAAACGTAATCACAATGTAATAGAATCTTACTGTTTACATCGTGAAATATGCATTCAACTGTTTTTTATGTCTCTCCCAGCAAAATCAAGCACATCATATGATCTGACCAGACGCAATCTCATGCTCGATCTAAAATTTCTGGGTTCCAAATCTCTTACACTGCTCCAAATCGGCATGTTGTCTGTCTTTTGTTAATATATTTCTATGGTGATCGTTTCTGCAGCTATAGGAAGAATGGAATGGAGCTGATGTATATTCCTTGGCTAGGGGCTCCTTTTATACTGTTTTCCATTTTAATATGCCGGTTATAAGGTAGTTTTATGTTAGTGACTAAAGTAGTGGACAATATGGTTGTTGTGGATACGAAGACATAAACAGTTTTTTGTTAAACCGCCACTCCTAATAAAACCGCCAATTCTAAAAAATCCACCAATTCTAATGTGGCAATTTTTTGATAAACCGTCATTGCAACTACTATACAATAACCTGCTAGTGAAGAATGTGGTTGTGATGATTTATTGTAATCAAGTTCTATATTTTTATCTTTAAATTTATTGCTTTTATTATTATTTATTTAAGTTCTTTTGCGACGGTTTTATTCATAAAACCGCCATTAGACCTACTCTACACTAACTATAATTTGGGCAGAAAATCCCGTATTTTTAGCTTCAAATTTATTGCTTTTATTAATTTTTTTCTTTAATTTTTTTGCAACGATTTTATTAAAAAAACCGTCATTATACCTATTAAATTTGAGCGGGAAATCTTCTTTCCAAATGACTATATTCTTTTAATATATATATATATATATAAATTATTTTCTATTTTTTCATGCAAATTTGTAAAAAAAATTCCAGAAATACTCTTAAATTATTATGAGTTTTTCAACTTCAATATATACAAACACATTAATTAATATAGCTTGTTTATTAATTTGGGTGAGTGCATGTCAATTGTACCCCTAAAATAAAATTAAACACATGCAACTCTTCAACTTGCCGAATCATCCATCATCATCATCATCATCATTAAGGCATCGTGGTTTTAAATAAAACAACTCTTTATTTCCTGAGACGAGACATCATGGCCCGTGCGATGCACGGGCTTTGTTCACCGTAAAGAATCATTGATTTTGCAAGGGTTATGCGTATTTAGTTATTATGCTTAGTTTCGATCAGGGATACTCGACTGAATAAAGAAAATTTGTTTAAGTAAGTTTTTGTAAATAGAATTATTTCAATAAAAATGCATCAAATACATGAGTGACTTTCATCACCATAACGCAATACATGCTATTTCAAAAACAAAATTATACTACACACAACTTAGGTTTTTTTCTTTTGTCTCTTACACCAAAATTGATGTACCAGCTTCGAGTTTTGTCTTTCATTTGTAACGATTGCGTCGTTACATCTCCAAGTGAGTTTTGCTCGAATAACAAATTCTCCCAGATGCGTGATAATGGGGAGAGTTCCATTGCACAAACCTTGTGGTTAATATGTATTAAATGCATCAAGTCTTTAAACTTGATGCATTGTAGATGCTCTAAGTATGTATCTTAATATTTTAAGACCTCCCTAAAAGTCACAAATGATTTATAATATAGTAGAGGTTATCATAAATATTAAACACTGTAAAAAAAATATAATTTGTGATTATAAATACTTACGTTTAATGATGAAACTCAACATTTATATATTAATTAAAGGACACGGTATAGTGGCTTAAACTAAATAGCCACATTAGCATCTCACTTTTAACACTCACACACCAAGATACTTTCTTTTTTATGGCTTGAGCTATTTCCACTTTTTGGGTTCAAAGCAGTAGATGACAAATCGTGAATGTAAAATACGCAACAGTTCTCTATTGAAAATACGTCATTATTTAGACCTTTTTAAGAAGAAAAAAAGGTAATATCATAACATTAAGACCTTTATTTATTGAGATTACTTACACAACTTTTGTCGAAACACAACTCTCGAATTTGAATAGTTGAAAGGATTATAACACAGATTAGTGACCTTATGAATTGATGATATTTGTACCAAAACTCAATGGCAAAATATAACCATGGTCTTAAAAATTCCTAAATCGACTTTACTACTCTTCCACTTTATTTTTCATATCTTATAGTTTTAGTATAAGATGGAAAGTTGTTCTGTTGTGGTTCGGAGTCTTATTGTATTTGTTTGTTACTATGTTTGTTTGTGTAAGATAATTGACGTTAAACATATACAATCTTTCGCCGTTCAATAAACCAAACATCTTTTTGTATCAAATATTTAAATATATTTTAGTTTAATTATCTTTTTCAAGCTGAATTAGAATGACAATTTTTTCCAATACTAAAATGTGTATTTACATTTTCAGCTTTACCAAAGATAACAAACAAATAAATAAGGAAATTGCAGACACAGAATTGAATTGAACGGCGCTATTTAATAAATGAACATGATAAAAAAAACTTACACATGATTATTATGTATTGACATACATGATAATAGAGTTTCTTAGCTAATGTCATTAATGCTCACATTAAAACATGAAACTCATTCTTTATATAGATATAGATATGAAAAGCTTCAGAGTATAGTTGATGTCTCAACCAAGTAGAATCGTGTTGCATCCCATCTGGACTTGAAACGTTACGAATTCTCCCACGTACATTTTTTTTTTTTTTTTTTATGAATTTGGAAAATCAAATAACCTTATAAATACTTCCACTCTGAGTAAGCGGCCCATCAAACCATTATCAAGAAAACAAAACGCAGACACACACTCTCACACCAAAAAAATCATAGTAGAAAACACCGAGCAGACATGGCTGGTAAGAATCCGAGAAGTGCTTTCAAGAGCAAAACAATCTTTTCCAACCGTGCTATGGAAGGGACAAACTCATCCGGACACGGTTTGGACCAGAGTTTGAGTCTCGTGACTGTCTCACCGATCGACGCCCCCATTGTTTCTTCCTACAACGACAGGATTCGCCCGCTGCTCGATGCAGTGGACCGGCTCCGCCACCTCAAAATCATGCAAGAAGGCATCCAGCTTCCCACCATCGTGGTTGTCGGCGACCAATCCTCCGGGAAGTCCAGCGTCCTCGAGTCCCTCGCCGGAATCAGCCTCCCGCGTGGTCAAGGCATTTGCACTAGGGTCCCGCTGATCATGAGGCTACAGAATCATCACAATCCCCAGCCGGAGCTTTTCCTGGAGTTCGATGGACGAGTGATCCCTACCGACGAGGAGCACGTTGCCCATGCCATCGTTATGGCTACTGACGAGATCGCCGGCCAAGGGAAGGGGATCTCTAACCATCCTGTGACACTGGTTGTTAAGAAAAATGGCGTCCCGGATTTAACCATGGTTGATTTGCCTGGAATCACTCGGGTTCCCGTCCACGGCCAGCCGGAAGATATTTACGAGCAGATTTCGAAGATCATCAAGGAGTTTATCACGCCGGAGGAGAGCATAATCTTGAATGTCTTGTCTGCGAGCGTCGATTTTACTACGTGCGAGTCCATCAGGATGTCTCAGCAGGTCGACAAGTCCGGTCAGAGGACTTTAGCTGTCGTGACCAAAGCCGATAAAGCTCCGGAAGGCTTGCTCGAGAAGGTTACTTCGGACGATGTGAATATAGGCCTCGGTTACGTCTGTGTGAGGAATCGTATCGGGGATGAGTCTTATGAAGAAGCTCGGGACGAAGAGGCGAACCTTTTCAATACACATCATCTTCTCTCGAGGATTAGTAAGTCCATGGTCGGAATTCCGGTTTTGGCCCAAAAGCTCGTGCATATTCAGGCGACCCTTATTGTGAAATGCCTGCCCGACATCATTAGGAAGATCAACGACAAGCTGTCGGCCAATGTGGAGGATCTTAATAAGTTGCCGCGTAATATGACCTCGATTGCCGAGGCCATGACGGCATTCATGCAGATCTTGGGCTCTACTAAAGAGTCCTTGAGGAAAATTCTGTTGAGGGGGGAATTTGATGAGTATCCGGATGAAAGGGAGATGCATTGCACTGCTCGGCTGGCGGAGATGCTTAATCAGTACTCCGAGGAGATGCAGTCCAAGTGTTCCGAAAACGATACCAAGCATACATTCTTGCTCGACGAGATAATCGTGTTGGAGGAGACGAAAGCTATCGGGCTGCCTAATTTTCTTCCGAGAACTGCCTTTCTCACTCTTCTCCAGAAAAAGGTGAAAGGGGTGTCCTTTACGCCCTTTGAGTTTGTCGACAGGACGTGGGCCTACATCGAGAACGTCGTCGTTTCCGTCCTGATGAAGCATTCGGATAACTATCCGCAGCTCCTCTCGTCCACGAGAAGGGCCGCGCAGAATCTCGTTGCCATGAAGAAGAAGCAGTCGGAGAATTGGGTTCTCGACATCGTCGAAATGGAGAAGATGACGGACTACACTTGTAACCCGGAGTACGACGCCCTCTGGAATAAGCTCATGTCCAATCAGAACGCATTCATGGGAATCGTAAACGACCACTCTAAGCCGACCGAAATGCATATCGACGGGTACGGAGGCGTTGATGTCTCTCATCTCCGTAGCCGGGCTGTGATCGTGCAGGAGGCGTTTGATTTGAAAATGAGGGTGACGGCTTACTGGAAGATCGTGCTGAGGAGATTGGTCGACTGCATGGCTCTGCATTTGCTGTTCAGCGTTCAGAACCTGGTGAACAGAGAGATGGAGGTAGAGATCATCAATGAGATAATAGGACCTGAAGGGAATGGGTTGGAGAGGATGTTGGAGGAGTCTCCCACTATTACTGAAAAGAGAAAGAGGCTGAATAACAGTATCAAGTTGCTTAAGGAGTCGAAGGATGTCGTCGCGAAGATTATCGACAACATTTCGACTATTAGTTTGGGATAGGTGGATTCATTCTGTTTTCATGGTTTGTGTTGTGTCCTGATCGTATGTTGTTTTGGTTATGATGAAAATGTTTGAAACATTTCTAATAAACTACTTTTTTTTTCTTCTCGTTTTTGATAAAATTGTACGCTTGAATAAGTGTTCATTTTCAGAATATTATTGTCAAAGCCTAATATTTGCAAACTTAACTAAAATATTTTGTTACGAATATGAATCAAATACAATCTTATTTGATCCGAATCCGAAGGTTCAATTCTAAGACTACATATATGCTTGTGATATATTATATAAATATGTTTATATGTACCTACGACCTAATTATATATAATTAGGTCTTACGAAAAAATAAAAGTTCGAGGGATTAGCACCGTGAAGTTGCTACATTTGAGTGGTCATTTTGTTGATTGTTTTTGAGGATTTTGAGAACATTGTTGAACCAATTCGTTGTTGGGATTCAAACTAAAATTGAATACGCAATGAAAGTATAAGGTCGAACAAAATATGTTCATTCGAACCCCGATCGAGAAATAAGTATAAGAATCTAATTCACACCGTTGAAGACATTTGTTTATTTGTTGTTGATGAAGATAAACATCAATCCAATTCGCAAACAACTTGTCAACAATTGTATGTACAGTAGAACCTCTATAATTTAATACTCGATAAATTAATAACCTCGATAAAATTAATAATTTGTCTGGTTCCAACTTGGGACCAGTACAAAATTGGACCCAATCGATAAAATAATAAAATAATAATTTTTTTGAAATCCCAATATAAATATATTGGTCCCAGCGAAACTATAAATTAATAATTACTAAAATATTCCAAAATTCTAGAATTGTTTAGTAAAAAATGAATCTATAGTCACTTGTTTTTTTGTAAACTTCAAATCTATATTGAGTTCATCTTTAAATCTCCCAATTGCACTTAAGAGTTGAGGCACTGTATTCTCGTATTGCAACAAAAAATTGTGAAGAGTTGTTGCCGCTTGCAATGCTTCTTTCTGAGTGACCGGTTCCAAAGTTACTGAATCATCATCAACTTCACCATCAACCGGATTTTGAACGGTATCCGCGATAATTTGAGAGTTGCTCACGAATATAAGCCAACTCTTTAAATTAATAATTTATTAATTTATCGATATAATAATATCTCGCTAAATTAATAAAATATCCCGATCTCAACATTATTAATTTATAGAGGTTTTACTGATAGTTAGGGAGCTGTGAGGATTCATTCCATCAGCTGAAAGGGCAAGACGAAGATTCCTAGGTTCTTTTGCGAAGCCAGGCCATTTATCATCCACTAACTTCCCATCACGAAGTCTTCTATTTGCATCACGAAAGTATGCCGACAGCCTGGAGTTAAAAAAAAAAGAAAAATTTGATCGGATGCCGAGGTCTGTCGGTAATCTGCGACAGTCCTATCGAAAAAATTGGATGGTCGAAGTTCTGTTGGAGATCCCCATGAAAAAAAAATGAAAGCTAATTGTCTTTTTAATTAATTTAATTTAATACATTAAGGATATTTTTTTCAACTTTATTATTGTTGATTAGATATTATTATTGTTATTATTAAATTTCAAAATAGAAAGAAGTGAAGAAAAGGGATGAATGCAATAGATTAGTCTTTTTCGGTATGGACTATCCCCACCAAAAAAATACCTTGTCCTTTATATTAGATACTAGAGATTATCCGTGACATAATAACAAGCAGTGATAAAATTAAATTAGAATATTAGATTACTTGTTAAAAAAATATGTTGCTTCCCAAAATTCTATAGATGGCCGACGGCCCTGCCATAAAGAAAAAAAGAAACAAGATTAAGAGTATTTAAAAAGTTGGCCGGCGAGCCTGGCGTTTAAAAAAAAAATTGGCCAACCGTCGGCGATGGCCCACCGGATAGCAGGCCGGATGGCTTGGTGTTTAAAAAAAATTGGTCGGTCGCCGATGATGACTCGCCGGAAAACAGGCCGGCGGCATGGCGTTTAGAAAAGAAAAAAGTGGCCGGCCCGCGGACGTCCGTCGGCAGTCGTGCTTGAAAAATTTGTCGGACGAAGGTCCATCAGAGATCTCCTAAAAAGTATTTTCTTTAAGATCAATTGTTTTTTAATTAATCTAATATTTAAGAGTATTTTTTTAAAATTTATTATTGTTGAATGTTTTTTGATATTATTATTATTTAAATTCAACACAAAGATAAGAGAGGGAGAAGGGAGGGCTATAAGGGTCTTTTCAGGTGCAGAATACGACAAAAAATATTGTTGTTTTTATATTATACATATTAAATTAAAATAAAGATGAGAGGATACGGGTACAACGGTTTTTCAAGTGCGGACTACGGTCAATAAACACCATTTCCCTTTACATGATAGATTATTATTATTGTTATTATGAAATTCAATACAAGAAGTAGGAAAGGAGAGGATATGATAGGGTATAATAATTTTTTCGGTGCAGACTACCACTAGACCTGACAAAAATAGCCCAGGCCGCCGGGCCATGCCGCCCGCGGGCGTTCATATTTTTACCAAAAAATCGCGCTTTTGACGGCCAGATTTGGCCGCCTGCTGAGGCCCGGCCATGGCTTCTACCAGCTTTTTTATATATATATATTTATGTTATATGTAATTATAATTTTTAAAATTTTTCCTTATTTGTTAGATCAGATTACATCTATATATTAATTATTGATGTCGTTTTATTTTTTATGGGACTTTGTGATTACTTTGTAGTATCTCATATCAATAATAATATTATTTTATGATTTTTATAAGAAAGTAGTAGTGATAAATGTAATGATGATCAAATAAAAATATTTATATATTTGTCTTTTGATTGTGGTAGTGTAGTAAATAATATAATTATCAAATAAAAATAATTGTACATTTATTTAATTGATTGTGATAGTATAGTAAATAATATAATAATTACAGATCGAAAAATATTTCTATATTTATTCAGAAATAATATTTCAAAAAAAAAAAAGAGTCGAGGCCCATGCGAGTCGGGGCCCAGACCCACGGCCTAATATTTTTGGCCCAATAAAACCGGGCCTTTTTGGCCGGCAGTTGGCCGCCGTTTTTGCCGGCCGTTTGGTAGCCGCCGTTGCAGTCTAACTACCACCATGAAAAATTATCATTGTCCTTTCCTTTGTAATATGGATAATGCAACTAGGCCTGGTATACCGTACGGTACCGGTTTTTTTGTCAATACTGTATATCGTACCGAAAGTTTCGGTACAACAAAATTCACACCGATACCATACCGAAAGTTTCGGTATACAGAAATTTCGGTATGGCTTCGGTCCATACTGATACCGTACCGAAATTTCAGTATACCGAATTTTATTTCGGTATCGGTATATACCGAACTTATCGAAATACCGAATTACCAAAATATCGAAAAAATCTTGATATACCGATATATACCGAACAAATAAAATACCGAAAATATCAATATACCGATAAATATTGAAATACCGATTTTTTTGCGTATTTCGGTATATACCGAAATACCAAAAATAAAAAAGTTTCATACCGTTACCGTACCGAAAATCTTTGGTATGGTATTTTTTCGGTACGGTAGATACGGTATTTCGGAAGTTTCATACAGTTACCGTACCGAAAATCTTTGGTATGGTATTTTTTCGGTACGGTAAATACGGTATTTCGGCTAATTTCTTCTAATTTTATCTTTAAATAATATAATAAAATACTATATAATAATAAAATATTACCTCTCTACTCTTTTTATCTGTAAATAATACAATTAAATACTATAATAATACAATATCATTTTTTTTATCTTTGAAATAAAACAACTGAATATAATATAATAATACAAAACTATTAACTTATTCATAATAGGGTGTTTGAGAATATGAACAATAAAAAGTAAAAATCCTAAACCTACAACAAATAATTATTAAAATAATCCCGTTACCTAAAATTCTAAACAAATAATTATTAAAATAGTCCCGATACCTAAAATTTTAAGAGGGTGTTTGAGAATCAGCAAATAACTGTTTTGTTTGATCAAACCTCTAATTAGCTCCGACCCGCTAATTTTTATCAAACACCCATAAATATAAACCAAATCAAACCAAACCAAACATACCCAGTATATCCCGCTCAGAGCAGTGTCTGAGGAGGGTAAGATATACGCAGACCATGCCCCTACTTATTACGGTAGAGATGTTGACTCAAAAAGTATTTTGATGATGATTAGATTCAAAACATTTAATAAAATCTATCTCAGCAAGCTGCTCTATTGAAGGTGAAAAATGGTCTTAGCGCATGCTACATAATACAGCGTAGCGCACGCTATCGAAGCACATATACAGGCAAGTTAAATCAGCTGCAGTCTAGTTACCCTACCTGATGGATAGCGCACGCAAAGGCTATACTATTGGCGTATGCTAAAATACCAATATTAGCGCACGCTATCGCATCTCAGTCAGAGGACAGTAAGGTCTGGACAAGAAAGAGGATATCATTTGCGCACGCTATGTAAGATTATTTACGCACGCTATTCTCAAGTATTAGCGCACGCTACATGTCAAACCTTGCGCACGCTACCGGAAATATGTTTGGTAGTCCAGTAGCCACTGGACTCAAATGAGGAAGCTCTTACGTATGTTATACAAGCTAACGCACGTTATCTGAAAATTACATAGCGCACGCTACACAGACATAATTAGCGCACGCTAAGAGGTCAAATTTCTACCGTTGGACATTCTATCCGTTGGAACGCAGAAGTCAAAGGAGATTCGAGAAATCTGGAAAAGCTAATATTAAATACTACTAGCGCACGCTATGCACAATTGCTAGCGCACGCTAAGTACAATTTTAGCCGTTGGAAAAGAGACGTTGGGGAGACAAACCAACACGATTCAAAGTCAAAATTGAAGACCTGTTGACCAACCGTTAGCGCACACTACGATGGTATGACTAGCGCACGCTAGCCATATAATTTTATCGTTGGAACAGTTTTATGACCGTTCAGATCAGACAAGTCAGAACTCGATTGCGCACGCTATGGAGCTATAATTAGCGCACGCTAATAATACAAATATCATAATTCGAAGAAAGATTGAAGCCTATAAATACCCATATACTTTGGGTATCTCAACACACAACTTCAAGCATTAAAGCATTCAAAGTATTCTTGAGCTCAAATTACTACTGATTACTCCATCTAAGTCGTGAGAAGAAAAGATACAAGAGTGATACACATTGTAATATTCATTATACTTTGTATTTTTTTCATTGGTTGTGAGTGTTGCATCACTCATACTTGAGCGTGAGAGAAACGAATTAAGAGTCACTAATCCGGTGTTATTAGGATCTTTGATCCGGCATTGTTAGGATTACACTCCAATATTCGTAAGTGAGGATTGTCTAGTTCCGATAGAACACTAGATACAAAAAGTTTACTTTGAGAGTGGTTGAGCTTGGACCAATAGAAGACAAGCGGTTGTAACGGTTGTTGTGCTCGGACCGACAGAAGACGAGACAAGTGTGTGTGGTTGTTCTTTAGCCAATAGAAAAAGAAGCCGAAGAGAGGATGTAGGCAAGTTGCCAAACCTCTATAAATCTTTGAGTCCTTTACTTTCCGCACATTTTCTTTTATTAGCGAAAAAGTTCGATATTCCGCATTACCACTATTCAACCCCCTTCTAGTGGTAAATTTATCTCTTCAGTTGGTATCAGAGAGGGTCTCTTTTTAAAGGTTTAACCACCTAAGGGAAAAAGATCCGCAAATGGCTCTTCTTGGCCAAATCGAAGGAAATGCTCTCAACCGTCCTCCCTTCTTTGATGTTTCTAATTTCATGACATGGAAAAAGAAAATGGCTATCTTCGTTCAAGCCTACGATATTGAAATTTGGAAAGCCATTGCCCTTGGTCCGAAACTTGCCAAGAAAGAAGATGGATCGTTAAAAAAGTTCGACGAGTTCAACGACGGGGATTGGAAGAACACTCATATAAATTCTCGTGCTACTCAACTTCTATATTGTGCCCTCAATCCCGAAGAACTAAATAGGATATCTTCCTATGAAAGTGCGAAAGAAATTTGGGAAATCTTCGAAGTTACTCACGAAGGAACCACCCAAGTCAAGGAAACTAAAATCAACATGCTACTACACGACTACGAACTCTTCTCCATGAAAGACGAGGAAACAATCACAAATATGTTGGATCGATTTTCGGCTATAACCAACGGGCTTGCATCTTTTGGAAAGCCTATATCAAGTAGCGACAAAGTCAAGAAAATTCTTCGCTCGTTGCTACGAGAATGGGATGCTACGGTTACCGCGATCATGGAGTCCAAAGTTCTCAAAAAACTCGAGTTTAGTGCCCTCATTGGGTCACTCATCAATTATGAGATCGTTCTCAAGTCTAGAGGTACTAAACCAAAACCTCGTGAAAAAGTAGTCGCATTCAATGTTGATAGCGATGTTGAGGAAGATGTTCCCGAAGATGAAGATGACGAGGAACTTGCTCTCTACGCCAAGAATTTTAGAAGGTATAAAAGCCTAATCCAAAAGAGGCGAAGTTTCCTTGGTCAGGATGCCAAGGCGGAGCAAAAGAAGAGTGGCTATGCTCCTATAAAGAAGTTCGACAATAATTGTCGGAAATGCGGTCAAGCCGGTCACTATGCCAAGGAATGCCGAGGATCCTCTTCAAAGCCTCAAATGGAAAGATTCAAAAAGAATGAGGTTCTAATCGCTTCTTGGAGTGATGACGAGGAGGAGATTGAAAGATCTCTAGATGAGAATCTCGCATTCATGGCGCTCGATTCGGAAAGCAATATCGAGGTAAGCTCTAAACTCAATGATGATGAATATGATTCATTTGATTTTTGCGATTCACAAGAAGTTCATCATGACGATGAGTTATTAAGTGCGTTTGAATTTTTGAACACGGAATATGATGAGATTGTTAAGTTAAATATATCTTTAAAGAGGAAAATAAAATCTCTAGAACTCTAAAATTCCTCTCTTCAAAACAAAGGCAAAAATATTGAACTCGACCATACCTTACGCCTTGGAAAGGAAAACGTTTTGAAACTTGAGCTGACGAAAACTCAAAATGAGTTAAAATATATTTTGAACAAATTTACTCTCGGAAACGAGAAATTCGAAAAGCTTTTATCTATTCAAAAATCCCATTGCTAAAATACGGTCTTGGTTTCGACCCGTTTAAAAGGGAACAATCCCTTATCAATCTTGACAAAATAAAGAAAACCGAAACCGAGAACTCAAAAACTCTTTTCAAACAACGAGTTCATGATATTAACGTTCGTTCCAAGTTGAGAACCATCAAGGTTAAACAAATATGGGTTCCAAAAGGGATAATTGTTCCAAATGCTATAAGTATAGTTAACTTTGGAGGACCCAAACAGGCTTGGGTACCGAAACAACCAAGAAACACTATTTTTGTAGGTACCGGCACCAAAGAAAAGCAAGTGGCACATTGATAGCGGATGCTCAAGGCACATGTGCGGCTCCGAGGATTTGTTTGAAGACCTCCAATATCAAGAACAAGGACATGTGACCTTTGGCGACAACCAAAAAGGAAAAATTAAAGGCATCGTCAAAGTCGGTAAGGAACCTTCTCCCTCTATCAACAAAGTATTATTTGTTGAAGATTTGCATCATAATCTACTTAGCGTTTCTCAACTTTGCGATGAAGGTTTTAAAATTCTCTTTGAACAAACGCATTGCATGGCATTTAGAAATAATAAAATTGCATTTATTGGTTTGAGATGTGGCAACATCTATATTGTTGACCTTAATGATAAAAGTTCATTCAATGAAAAATGTCTTATTACTTTGGATGACAATGCATATTTATGGCATCGAAAATTGGGGCATACGTCTTTACCTATCATTTCTATTTTATCGAGACACGACCTTGTTCGTGGATTGCCCAAACTCAAGTTTGATAGGAAACATTTGTGTGAATCTTGCATAAAAGGGAAACATACTCGAGAATCTTTCAAACCAAAATTCGAGGTTTCCACTAGTCGCATTCTAGAACTTGTGCATATGGATTTGATTGGACCATCTATATATGTTAGCCTAAATGGCAAGCTCTACACTTTGGTTATTGTTGATGATTTCTCTCGATTTACTTGGGTTAGATTTCTAGCTCATAAGGATGATGCATTTTCCGAGTTCTCTAAATGGTGCCATTTGGTAACAAATGAGAAAAGTCTATCTATAATTTCTATTCGTACCGATCACGGAGGTGAATTTGATTGCACTCCGTTTGAGCTTTTGTGTGACAAATATGGCATTAATCACAATTTTTCGGCTCCTAGAACGCCTCAACAAAATGGAGTTGTTGAAAGGAAAAATCGTTCTTTGGAGGAAATGTCAAGGACTATGGTAAATGAATACTCTCTTCCACGATATTTTTGGGCCGAAGCAGTTTTTACGGCATTCTATGTGATTAACCGTGTTCATGTTCGTAGAACTCATCTTAAAACCCCGTATGAATTATGGAAGGACAAAAAGCCAAATATAGCTTATTTTCATCCTTTTGGTTGCAATGTATTTATTTTAAACAATGGTAAGGATAACTTGGGCAAATTTGATGCTAAATCCGACTCCAAAATATTTCTTGGTTATTGTACAAATAGCAAAGCATATCGTGTTTATAACATTAGAACCAATAAAGTTGAAGAATCTATTCATGTTAAATTCAATGATATGATTTCACCCCCGAGAAAGGTAGAATATTTTGATGATGCAAGTACTTTTCCGGATCCCTCAAGCGAAGTGAAGAAATTTCGGAAATCCAAACGAATACAATCGTTGATTTACCGAAAGATTGGAAGCACATCAAAGACCATCCGAAGGATCTCGTGATTGGAAATATTGAATACGGTGTTCAAACTCGAAGGAGAACCACTGAGTATATTGCTCATTTTGCCTTCGTCTCCGAGATTGTTCCTAAAAATGTATCCGAAGCTCTTGACGATGAAAGTTGGGTAATGGCTATGCAAGAGGAGCTCGTTCAATTTGAACGAAATAAAGTATGGAATTTAGTTCCGACACCTAAAGATAAATCTATTATCGGAACTAAATGGGTTCTTAAAATCAAGTGTGACGAAGACGGATATCCCATAAGAAATAAATCTCGTTTGGTTGCTTAAGGATATTGTCAAGAAGAGGGTCTTGATTTTGAAGAAAGTTTTGCACCGGTGGCTCGTCTAGAAGCTATTCGTTTGTTATGTGCTTTTGCATTCCATAAGAAAATCAAGTTATATCAAATGGATGTGAAAAGTGCATTCTTGAATGGCTATATTCAAGAAGAAGTTTATGTCAAGCAACCTCCCGGTTTTGAAGATTACCATTTCCCGGATCACGTCTACAAACTCAACAAGGCGCTCTATGGTTTGAAACAAGCACCCCGAGCATGGTATGATCAATCATTTAAGCCAATTTTTAATTGCTAATGATTATAAAAGAGGTAAAGTCGATAATACCTTGTTTGTAAAAATATTGGATAATGATATACTCGTTTGCCAAATTTACGTTGATGACATTGTTTTTGGGGCTACTAACGAATCATTGTGCCAAGAATTTTTTAATCTTATGAAGGGAGAGTTCGATATGAGTATGATGGGAGAATTAACATTCTTCCTCGGGCTTCAAATTAAGCAATGCGAAGATGGAATTTTTATCCATCAAACGAAGTACTCACACGATCTCTTCAAGAAATTCAAAATGGAGAGTAGCAAAGTGATTTCAACGCCAATGTCTTCATCATTGAAATTAGAAAAAGATGAAAATGGCAAACCCGTGGATCAAAAATTATATCGAGGTATGATCAGATCTTTACTATATTTAACTGCTTCTAGGCCAAACATAATGTTTGCTACGTGCTTATGTGCTCGATTCCAATCTAATCCTAAGGAATCTCATTTAATTGCTTGTAAACGTATCTTTCGTTACTTGAATGGGACCATTGGTTTAGGACTATGGTATCCTTCTTGCTTGGATTTTAATTTGCTTGCATATAGTGACGCCGATTTCGGCGGATGTAAAATTGATAAAAAGAGTACTAGTGGAACGTGTCATTTCATTGGATCATGTTTAATATCTTGGGGAAGTAAAAAGCAAACCAGTGTGGCGTTGTCCACAGCTGAGGCCGAATATATTGCTCCAGGGAGTGCCTGTGCTCAGGTATTATGGATTAAAAATCAACTCCGCGACTACGGCATATATTTTGAAAATACCCATATTTTATGTGATAATACTAGTACGATTAATTTGAGCAAAAATTCCGTGCTGCATAGTAGGACTAAGCATATAGACATTAGACATCACTTTTTGTGTGATCATGTGCAAAATAAAGACATTTGCTTAATTTTTGTCGGGACAAAAGACCAACTTGCCGATATATTTACAAAACCTCTTCCAGAGGAATCTTTTAACACTATTCGTTTGCAACTTGGTATGGGACATCTTGACAATTTTTGAAATATAGTTATCTACTCGAGAAATCAATTTCTTAGAAATGTTCCATTCGCTAGCGCGCGCTAGCATTACTTATTTAACGCGCGCTAATCCCATATTCCTGGACGAATTTTTCTTCGATAACGTAAGCTAACCACTACCTACTTGTGTACGCTAACTAAAATTCCTATTTTCCTATATTTCCTACTGGACAGTCCAGTAAGCTTTCATTTCAATCCTAGCGCACGTTACCAATATTCCACAACGTACGCTAGCGCATATATTTTCTGACCTATAAATAGAATTCGGAAACAAACTTTTCAGAACCCTAAAATCCTTTTTATCTCCGACGAACCCAAATCGCCGATTTCTCTTCAAAATCAAAAAATCCGACCAAAATATCTCAATCAATCATGTCGAGCAAAGGTAGAACCGCCATGGGGAAACAATACAACAGCTCTAAACGCACACGCGAGCCAGACTTTGATCCCTCTCGTTTTGTATCTTCCATCGCTTTCAGAGTCTACTCAGAAATCCTCCCTCAAGAACACTTAACCGACTGTTACTTCTTCAATTTCGGCAGTCTTGAACGAGCCAAGGTAAATATCCGTGAATTCTTTGAAGCCTTGGGTATTGCTAGATTCGTTGAATGCAAAGAGATTATATATCCTTCTTTTGTTCGGGAGTTTTATGCTAATTTACATTTGGGAGATGGTGAGGGTTCCTCGGGTGGCCGAGTGCTCAGTAGCTTGGTTAACGGAACTGTGGTGAGGATTTCTTCGGAAGTTCTTCACGAATTATTTGGATTGACGAAGGAAGGCTTTGCTTGTAGTGGGAAGTCGATTGTTGATGAATCGGACTTAACTGAAAATGAGATTGCCAACTTCATGTGTTCGAAAGATGTCATCAAAGTTACCGATGAAGTTTTCAAAAACAACGATTTTGGTATACATATCCGATTATTGTTGGTCGCACTCACGAAATGTTTGATGCCAAAGGTGAACACGCAACATACGCTTGTAGGCGTCGACAAACATGTAGTGTACCGAGTATTGAACGAGGATAAGGTGGATTTCACTGCAATTGTTATGAATTGGATGAAGGCGAAAAGAGACTCCTTCCGCTCGAAACATTATTCGTCAAGATCGCGGAAATCGGGGCTTCCATTCGGATCTATTCTTACTGTGATTTTCCGCCACTTCCATGTCGATTTGTCAAGCGAGGCATCGGTTCCGGTGTCTCGGGGACACGAGATTAGCGATCTCACCCTCAAAGCAATGCACTATGTTGAAACCATTAATAGAGGTTGGGTGTTATTCTCATATCTCCGGGAAGACGACCAAGTGCCAAAAGGAACGCGAACACCGACTCCGGCCGAACGTGTTGCACATCGATGACCACAAACGCTTCGGGAACTACAAACTGGAACATTTGTTCGTCATCCGAAAACCAAAGGCAAATGACCGATGAAGGATTCTATCACCGAGGAAGAGGAGAGTGACCTCATTGCCCGAATGCGTAGCATTGAAACTTCTCAAATGGAAATTCGTGAAGATGTGCGTTCAATCCGCTCGGAAGTTAAGGGAGTTCGCGGGCTGCTCGAAGATTTTATTCGTTTCACTCACCCATCTTTTCCATTCCCATCCTCTTCATCCGACCAAGCATCTTAGTTTCTAGGAGTTTGATTCTCGTTGTAGTGAACTTTGTTTCATTTGTTTTTGATGTCTTGTGCCTTGGTTGGTTGTGTAATGCTTGAATCATTTTCATTAATAAAATGTGCATTTCTTTCTATGTTACCTTTGGTTATTATTGTTATTGGTTATTTCTTACGGATGTTTTGTTTTGTTCATATGTTCTGTGCCATAATATGTTATATACGCAACAATTCAGGGGAGTCCTTTTTGTTAATGTTAAAAAGGGGGGGGGGGGGGGAACACTCTAAAACCAAACATACTAACATATCGAACAAATCACTTTGATTCGAAATTTTAAATGGTTTTGCAGGAATATATTAAATATTTTGACATCATCAAAAAAGGGGAGATTGTTGACTCAAAAAGTATTTTGATGATGATTAGATTCAAAACATTTAATAAAATCTATCTCAGCAAGCTGCTCTATTGAAGGTGAAAAATGGTCTTAGCGCACGCTACATAATACAGCGTAGCGCACGCTATCGAAGCACATATACAGGCAAGTTAAATCAGCTGCAGTCTAGTTACCCTACCTGATGGATAGCGCACGCAAAGGCTATACTATTGGCGTATGCTAAAATACCAATATTAGCGCACGCTATCGCATCTCAGTCAGAGGACAGTAAGGTCTGGACAAGAAAGAGGATATCATTTGCGCACGCTATGTAAGATTATTTACGCACGCTATTCTCAAGTATTAGCGCACGCTACATGTCAAACCTTGCGCACGCTACCGGAAATATGTTTGGTAGTCCAGTAGCCACTGGACTCAAATGAGGAAGCTCTTACGTATGTTATACAAGCTAACGCACGTTATCTGAAAATTACATAGCGCACGCTACACAGACATAATTAGCGCACGCTAAGAGGTCAAATTTCTACCGTTGGACATTCTATCCGTTGGAACGCATAAGTCAAAGGAGATTCGAGAAATCTGGAAAAGCTAATGTTAAATAATACTAGCGCACGCTATGCACAATTGCTAGCGCACGCTAAGTACAATTTTAGCCGTTGGAAAAGAGACGTTGGGGAGACAAACCAACACGATTCAAAGTCAAAATTGAAGACCTGTTGACCAACCGTTAGCGCACGCTACGATGGTATGACTAGCGCACGCTAGCCATATAATTTTACCGTTGGAACAGTTTTATGACTGTTCAGATCAGACAAGTCAGAACTCGATTGCGCACGCTATGGAGCTATTATTAGCGCACGCTAATAATACAAATATCAGAATTTGAAGAAAGATTGAAGCCTATAAATACCCATATACTTTGGGTATCTCAACACACAACTTCAAGCATTCAAGCATTCAAAGCACTCTTGAGCTCAAATTACTACTTATTACTCCATTCTAAGTTGTGAGAAGAAAAGATACAAGAGTGATACACATTGTAATATTCATTATACTTTGTATTTTTTTCATTGGTTTTGAGTGTTGCATCACTCATACTTGAGCGTGAGAGAAACGAATTAAGAGTCACTAATCCGGTGTTATTAGGATCTTTGATCCGGCATTGTTAGGATTACACTCTAATTTTCGTAAGTGAGGATTGTCTAGTTCCGATAGAACACTAGATACAAAAAGTTTACTTTGAGAGTGGTTGAGCTTGGACCAATAGAAGACAAGCGGTTGTAACGGTTGTTGTGCTCGGACCGATAGAAGACGAGACAAGTGTGTGTGGTTGTTCTTTAGCCAATAGAAAAAGAAGCCGAAGAGAGGACGTAGGCAAGTTGCCGAACCTCTATAAACCTTTGAGTCCTTTACTTTCCGCACATTTTCTTTTATTCGTGAGAAAGTTCGATATTCCGCATTACCACTATTCAACCCACCTTCTAGTGGTAAATTTATCTATTCAAAGGAGGCTGTTTTTGTGAAAACCCCCAGCTAAGTGAACAACAAAATATTGAGTGATAAATACAAAGGGATGCATATGATTCGAAAAAGCTCAATATCATACCTGAGCCCATGACTTAATCCACATAGGACTTACCTAAGGGGAATTTGGCTACTTCACTCCCGATAAACGCTGCTCTAACAGAAGAGAGATTGACTCTGCGCACATCTCTCTGTCAAAAATACACCACACGCAAAGACAGTAGGATAAAATATACAATAAAAGTAAAAAATGCAATGCTCTAGGTCAAAGCTAACTGAGACAACCCAACCCTGATGCTCTCAATTACAGCACCGCTCCCTACAAAAAATCCACAACTCTGATCTGGCGCCTCCAGTCATGATCTCGGGAAGGTTTAAGGCCTTCAAATCTAATCTCAGCTGTTCCTCTCATGTCCTCCTCGGTCTGCCTCTCAATAAACTTTCGACCCTCCTCACCGGAAAAGATATCTGCCCCCCGCGGACCGATCAAACCATTTAAATCTCGCTTCACTCTTAAATCCAGCAAACCCTCACAAATATATTTCAGGCTTTTATAAAGTCCAGGCTCAGATCGACGAGTTCCCCACCGCCACAATCACACTCCCAATACTTCACACGAACACGCACAGAAACATAAATAAATCACCACCATCTTCTACATTTTTCCAGAGCAAAACCAATGCGCTCTCTGTCTGGCATGTCCTCGCCAGTGCTTGTCCCTGTCCCGAAAATGGGTCTCCTGAAAATCTCCGATGAACACTCCATAGAAGAAAAACAGTCAACTGATTTAGCAGCACCACAAGCCCCGATTGTTTCTTCCTACAACGACCGAATCCGGCTGCTCCTCGACACCGTGGACCGGCTGCGCCACCTCAAAGTCATGCAAGAAGGCATCCAACTCCCGACCATCGTGGTGGTCGGCGACCAATCTTCCGGAAAGTCTAGCGTCCTCGAGTCCCTCGCAGGAATCAGCCTCCCCAGAGGCCAAGGTATTTGCACCAGGGTTCCTCTCATCATGAGGCTTCAGAATCATCCAAACCCTAACCCTGAGCTTTCGCTGGAATTCAACGGCAAAATTGTCCCGACTGATGAAGAAAACATCGCCGACGCCATTAGCCTCGCCACAGAACAGATTGCCGGAAAAGGGAATGGGATTTCAAACAGTCCTGTAACCCTAGTCGTGAAGAAAAATGGGGTCCCCGATTTAACCATGGTTGATTTGCCTGGAATTACTCGAGTAGCAGTTCTCGGCCAGCCGGAGGATATTTACGAGCAGATTTCGAAGATTATAATGGAGTTCATTACGCCGGATGAGAGTATAATTTTGAATGTTTTGTCTGCAGGGGTTGATTTCTCCACCTGTGAGTCCATCAGAATGTCCCAGCTTGTGGACAAGATGGGACAGCGGACGCTGGCTGTGGTTACTAAAGCAGATAAATCGCCGGAAGGACTGCTGGAGAAGATAACTGCCGATGATGTTAACATCGGACTTGGTTATGTCTGTGTTAGAAATCGTATTGGCGACGAGTCGTATGAAGAAGCTCGGGCGGAGGAGGCTAGGCTTTTCGAGACCCATCCCCAGCTTTCAAAGATAAACAAATCTGTTGTTGGGATTCCTGTTTTGGCCAAGAGGTTGGTGAAAATCCAGGCTACCATTATTGTCAAATGTTTTCCTGATATCGTCAGGAAAATAAACTACAGGCTTTCTGCCAATCTTGAAGAATTGAATAAAATGCCTAAGCATCTGACCTCAGTTGCTGAGGCAATGACCACATTCATGCATATTCTTGGTTGTGCTAAAGAAACCTTGAGGAAAATCCTTTTGCAGGGAGAGTTTGATGAATATCCTGATGATGCTACAGAGATGCATGGTACTGCTAGATTGGCTGAAATGCTGCATAAGTACTCGGAAGAACTTCAGTCTGATAAATTTTCAAAGGAGAATTTCTTGCTTGATGAGATTAAGGTTTTGGAGGAATCTAAAATGATTGGGCTGCCTCATTTCCTTCCTAAAGCCACTTTTCATATACTGCTGCAGAAGAAAGTGAAGTCTGTATCTGCCAAACCGCTTGATTTTCTCGAGAAAATATGGAGCTACGTAGAACGTGTTGTTATATCCGTCTTGTCCAAATATTGTGAAAACTACCCACAACTTATGTCCTCCACAAGACGAGCTGCTAAACATCTCATCTCCAAGAGAAAGGAGAAATCAGTTGACTGGGTTAAAGATATGGTGGAGATGGAGAGGCTTACGGATTACACGTGTAATCCCGAATACGCGGCTTCTTGGACTAGGTTTATGTCTTATCAACTAGGATTCATGGCATGCATTACCAACCATTCTCCATCCGTGGTGACTATAACCGGCTTCGGAAGTGTTAATGTCTTTCATCTTTTTAATACTCCCAAGGACGTTGTGCAAGAAGCGTTTGATTTGAAGATGAGGGTGACGGCTTATTGGGACATTGTTCTGAAAAGAATGGTGGATAATATAGCCCTGCATTTACAGTCCAGCCTTAAGAATCTGGTGAGGAAGGAAATGCAGGATGAGATAATTGACGAGTTGGTAGGGCCTCAAGGGAATGGTTTGGAGAGGATGATGGAGGAATCACCATTGCTATCCGAAAAGCGGAATAAGCTGAGGAATAGCATCGAGTTGCTTAAGGAGGCCAAGGATATCGTTGCCAACATCTTGGATAGGGTTGCGGCTGGTTTGGATTGAAATAGTGCCTGTAAGCGTGAAGCAGTTAGATTTATGATGAGTTTTGTCTAGTAGTAATTAGTACTTATGTAGGCCTCCTGATCTTCATGCAATCTTAATATGTGCTTTTGGGAGTATGATGTCTTTGTTTCGGCTTCTTATGATTTGCACGCGTGGTATTGATTAGCAATTTTATTCACAGAACTAACTTGAACAATCAAGAACCGAATTTGTTCCATATATCTGATCAATAATCTGAACTAACTTAGAAACATTATAAAGAGGGTGACGGTTATTCCCCAAATGCCAACCTGTTTCCTTTGAGTTCACTCGTAGCAAAGTGGAGTGGGCGAATATGTTAATCGGTACGGTAATAACCAATCTCATATGATACCAAACTTGATGCCAGGTGGGCAGCAAATGCTACATTGCCAATTGTTGGTACCGAACAGGTGACTGGTACACTGTGCTCGACTTACAACCGACATATGCGGTTTTGAGACGCGCACAGGCACCAACCAACTTGCATGTGAAAGGAGTATAATAAAGTGTATTTTTTCCTATATTTGAAGTGTATTTTGATGATGTGCAATTGTACTGTACTGTTATACTGATTGATGAACTTTTCTGCGTATTGGTTATCAAATCTTGTACAATTTTGATTCATCCGAGTATGCTAGTATTTCGAAATATTTGGAGTTATATAAATTGTATATATTCATCGGATTCGGCGTTTCACACTTCGGGAAGGCTGAATGTACGCTTCAGGCTCGTACAGTGAAAATGTACAAAGATTGAAAGAATTCCTGTAACTCGCCCAGCACGAAATACGACTCTAGAAGGAGGAATACGGTCATTATTTTCAGCACATGGACATAAATATATCAGCATAAAACATATCTTATTTTTGTGCGGCTATTAGCTGGAAATGTACGGTTGTAATTCTACCGACAACTTGATCTATTTATACGCGCCTGAGGCATTTTCTCGATCCATATCAAACTGTCTTCATATCCAGCATGATTGTGGCCATCTTGGGTGTATGTTCGGCCTCTATAAACTTCATATAAGCCTTCTGAACTCATCGAGAAATGGAGTGAGTTAACAATTTGAAGCTTTGAATTGTTTGTGGCCTTGGTGTGTTTTTTAAACAACTTGTGAAGGTATGCTCGCTAAACCTTGTAATCTTTAGCAAGATTATCTTGTATTGTTGAATAATTTGAGTTATGTTGTGTTATTGAAGTATATGTATGTTTTCCGGATTTTGTGAGGTATTTATGTTAAATATAGTAAATATTAGGCAAATATTATGTATATATTATTCCTATTCTATAGCCTAGAGATTGTGATGTAATATTATCTTTCCTATTATGGGTATGTTTGGATGCATTAACTGATAATCTAGCTGATTGCTGATAATCTAGCTGAAAACCAATAATCTAGATTATATCAGATAATCTACCTGAAAATTGATAATCTAGTTGTAGTATGATAATTTAGATTATTGTATTTAAAAGTGTCTAGCAAAATTAGTTATCATACTAGCTGAAATTTATAAAATAACAATAAAGTACATCTTTTATATTTATTGTTATATTATAATATTGCAAAAACAACCTTAATATTTATGTATTAATTCTTATGTTGCTTATTATTCTTTGACATTATGCAATATTATTATTTATTTTGTTTTCAACTTCTGATGGTATTTTAGGTTTCTTTTATGTTATCACTTATATTATTATACAAATTTTATACAAATATTTATTAAGGGTAAAATCAGAATGAAAAAATAAAATCTGTATATTATATATATATATATGAGGGTTTTATTTTCAGAACTCTCTTAAGTGCGAGAACTCCTCTAAATCAATGAAATTTTTTTAAATATTAAAAAATATGATTAATTCAAAAGGGTATTATAGTAAAATACAATTTTTTTACGGGAGATAACCCCTATTGATGATAACCCCTACTATAATAGCCCCTACTGATGATAACCCCTACTATATATATAACCCATACTATATAGTAAGGGTTATGATCAATAGAGGTTGTATGCATTGACATGATGAACATTATGTATTATTAGGAGTACAAAAGGTGGTTCTCGCAGTTCTCGCACTTAACAGTGTTCTGAAAATAAAGTTACACTATATATATATATTATATACATTAAGGGTAAAATCGGAATGAAAAAATAAAATCTGGTAGCTTTGAGTTGAAAGCTATATTCGAAAGCGTTTGAATTTAATCTAGATTAACATTATAATCTAGATTAAATTAGCACAATCCAAATAAGATTTTGAAGGTCAAATTAAATTATTTGATCAACTTTTATCTAGATTAAAATTATAATCTACATTAAGTGGTCATCCAAACATACCCTATGTAGCTACTCATTGGTGTATATATAGTTGGATTGATTAATGAAAAAAGCAAGGAAGGTATTCTTTCATGGTATAGCTCCAACGCCTTCCTACTACCACCAACCCACACACGGCCCAACATGCACCAAGCCTAATAGCTCCTACGCCTTCTACTATTCCTCTCCCAAGGCCAACCATGGTCGCTAGAAGTAAGCATGGCAACCCAATAAAAAATATCATGCATTGTACGGTTTCGTTGTCTCCTTTACCTCGTAATCCTTTAGCAGCTCTTCGTGATCCGATTTGGAAAATGGCCATGGATGACTAGTACCTTGCCCTTATTGAAAATAAGACGTGGGAATTGGTGCCCCGCCCGCCTCATGTTAATTTTATTCGATCCATATAGATCTTCACACATAAATTTAAATCTAATGGTGATTTTGAGAGGCATAAAGCCCGTATTGTAGGTGATGGAAAAACTCAACAGGTAGACATTTATTGGAAGGTAAAGACTGTTTTCATCATTTATTCTTCTTCTTGTTTATAAAGCCATTATTTCTGTTGTATTCAAAACCTTCAAAGTGCAAATGAGTTTTGTCTCGATGAAATTTCAATGAAAGAAGCTTGCGAGTCTTGAATACTATTCTGCAGCAGCAGCAAGCATGTAGAAAATAGGTCTAAAACTTAATATAATGATGAGGGAGCATATTTTATTGTTGGGTTTGTTTGATCGTAGATGCTGATTTGACATGTTTAGGGACTGTCTTGTTGTTGGCCAATCTTTCTTTTGCCATGAGAAATCAAGTTATAACGACTTTGGTGGTGGCCTATTGGATGCGGAGGCTTCTTTTCGAGCTCAATTGACCTTATAGTGATCCCTATAATGTACCGAACTAGAATATAAATAATGAGACCATAAGAGCAACTCCAACAGTATCCACATGGGTTCCTTACAAATAATATAAAAATATATGACCCTAGTGATTTAAGATATTTAGAAGTGGTACAACTCCAACAACAATCCCTATCTTGTTTCCTTATTATTATTATAACATTTAAGGGAAATATAAAAGGAGAGGGAAAATAAGTGTGAAAAGAGGGAAATGAATATTTAATTAATAAAAATGAGATAAGGAATGGTGGTACATTACTTATCTTTAATAGTTCTCGAGTTTTAGTAAAGGAAAGAAAATAAAGGGAAAGAAAATTAGGAGAGAGAAAAGAAGAGAAATGAAAGTGAAAGTAAATTGTATTTTGTGTTCTCGGAGTTGAAAGGAACTGAAAAGAAAATTAACCATTTTGTTCTTTTCTCTCCAAATCCTTCCAAATCGAAAGGAAAGTTAGGAGAGAAAGTTTTCCTTCTATTTCTTTCTGTTTCTTTTCATTAAAAAACTCAGGAACACCAAATAATTTTCTTTTATCTTATTTCCATTAATTTCTCTTCTTTTCTCTCGTTAAATTAAACTCGAGAACTAAGCGTAAGGAATGAAAAATGGATTCTTGTTGAAGGGAAAATAACTTGAGACAGAAAGTAGGGCAAGAGTTGTTGTATTATTCCATTGATAACATCCCTTTAAATAGGGAGAAATACATACAATCAGGCCTTAGCCAAACCCTAACTAGGAAAGCCCATAAACTAACAGACTTAGGCACACAATGGGTATTATTCCTTTAACACTCCCCCTTGTGCCTAGTCTACAAGCGCATGTCATGTTGCCTCGTTAAAACCTCGTCAAGCAAAAACCCAGTGGGAAAAATATCTTGATCGTAGGGAAAAGAGTACAGCATCTAGACACATCAAGTTTAGACTTCGTCCTTTGAATCTATCCTCTCATATGATCGTTACATTTGATCATAGCGCTATTAAGGTGACCATTCCATCGATCCCTAAAATCGTACATCTTGTTACCTCGTTAAAAACCTTTCCAAGTGATAAAAACCCTATGGGAAAAATGATCCTTGGAAGGAAAAGAGTATAACGTACGTTGTGGATGCAAGACTCCCCCTCAAGTCTACATCTCCCCCTGATTTGTACATCAATCAAGTAGTCGTTGCCTCATTAAAAACTTTGCCAAGTAACAAAACCCAGTGGGAGAAAATAAACCTTGGTCAAAGAAAAGAGTACATCACATGTGATGAAGTTTCTTTATAATCATCATTTCCTTGTGATCTTTACATCAATCTCGGAAGTTGGAAAACTCTACAGCTCTCCCTAATGCTTACATTCATATATCGTTGCCTCGTTAAAAACCTTGCCAAGTAACAAAACCCAGTGGGAAAAATAAACCTTGGTCTAAGGAAAAGAGTGCAACTATGTGAGTATGTTACGTTATGTCTCACATATTTCCCGTTATGATCATTCCATCAATCAAGGGGATTTACAAGTTACATCATGTTCATAAATGTAAGTATGCTCATCAGTGGCAGTACTTAACCGCTAGTTCCTCACACGTGTAGAATGATAGTTCTTAATCATGTACACTCACGGATTGATTCATGCAAAGCAAGAATCTTGTCGTGATTCGATGAGGTAGCCAAAAGGGGTTTGCTTAGTCGATTTCCTAGACATAAGCAATTCATACCAACACATACTTTGTGGTAGTTGCTTCGGCACCAGCATTTACTTTAGCGTTTGCCTTTTCGTAAGCAGCTTCCTTTGCCTGCTTGTAGGGAAAGAATAGTCCAAGTCAATGGTTTCTTTTAAGTATAAGAAGATATTCTTGATATCATTCCATTGATGTTGCGTCGATGCTGAACTAAATCTAGTCAGCGGATTAACTGAGGAGTGATAGCAGGTCGTGTACATTGAGCTAAGTAGAATAATGCGCTATTTCACTCATGTAGGGAATTTCAGCTCCCAAAGCTCTTCGTCACTTTCGTTTAGACGAAATGGATCTTTCCTTTGCATCCAAATGTTCGACCTATCATGGGGTGCTAGTCGGGTTTACCTTGTCCATGTTAAAGTGCCTGAGAAACTTCTGGACATAGGAAGACCGGTGGAATGAATTCCACAAACTCGATGTCTACGTCAATGCCTCGACAGAACCGAGTTTTCCCAAGATCTTTCATCTCAAACTCAGATTTTCAGTATCCGGTGGTTTCTCTTATTTCATCAAGACCGATTATGTTCATGTCATCGACATACATTGCAATGTGAATCCGGATCTTATTTGTGAAGACGCAGGAACACAGTTCATCGTTCTTTTATCCCTTCCGAATCAAGTAGTCACTTAGACGGTTATACCACATCCTTAAGGATTGCTTCAAACCGTAAAGTGAGCGTTTCAAACGAACTGAATACGCACTCCGTGGTCTGGAGTTACTTGATTTGGGTAGTGAAATGCCATAGGGCACTTCCGTATATATCTCCGTATCTAGATCCCCATAGAGATACGTAGTAACCACATATATTGGCTGCATTTCCAGTCCCTCGGAAATTACTAAGCTAATCAATTAGCGGAACGTGTACGTGGGAGTACATTTCCTTGTAACCAATTCCAAGGCGTTGTGAGAAGCATTACTTCGTGAAACCTTGTACATTAGGACTCTATATTCTCACTACGCTTTACGACAAAGGTTCATTTATGTCTTATAGGCTTTACACTTGGGTAAGTTAGCATTACCCACACCAAATACCTGACTCTTTGTCGGAGAATCTAGTTCTACCTGGAATATTTTTCTTATAGGCCAATCGGCTCTATGTTGATTTCATCCAACTGAGCGAGGTTCGACATCATCGTACTTTATGATTCATGACATGTCATCAAAGTGGGTGGTTGATCAGGCCACACCCTCATAATTTCATCGAGATTCTTGATTTTCTGAATCATATCTTCGGGGCGTCCCCCTCGTCATAATTCATGGACATAATAAAATCAAGCATGATCTCATGAAACGAGTTCATTGATGGTTAACATGTAATTTGTGCCATACTATACCTCTTACTTGGGTGAGTATTTAGTCGAACCATGTGGCTTCCACCCTTTCCTTCGCAGGGAGCCACGGCCTCAACCACACCTCCACCAAGTGCGGTTGCATCACCCGGTTCATTGGTGATGTGCCCCTTGGAGGGCACTTCTAACCTTACAGGCACATTAGCAGCTGTAATGTGAGATCTTGTCACTTGAACGATATCAGTAAATGCATCAGGCATCGAAACCGCTACATCCTGAAGATCGAGTGTTCTTTATGCTTCACGGTAACATTGTGAAGTTCGGGGATCATAATGAGACAAAGTGGAGACACCATGACAATTCCTGTCGTTCCCCGAGAAATTACATTTTCTCTCCTCCCCCTAACGACGGGAAGGTTGTCTCATTAAAGTGACAATCCGCAAATCGTACGGTAAAGAGATCACTGTGAAGGTTCTAAATAGCGGATAAACGTCTGGAGATTCTTATCCAACGTGAATACTTAATCGTTTCTAAAGACCAATGCGTTGTGGGGCGCAGAAGGCACATATAATGCGTAACCAATTATGCGCAATTGGCACTCAAGTCCGTCTGGGTCCAAAATATAAAAATCAGGCTATCCAGTTACCAACTGGTACGCATAAACTAATTGGTTAGCAAAAGGTCTAAGAATGAACGATTTAAGTAAAGTTGCGTGCAATATTGCATAATTCCAGGCAAAATATGCAAATTGGTGCGCATAACCAATGACATAATCACCATACATATTCTTTAGAAGGTGGTTTATGTGAGACCTTTGCATATGCACATGGGACGAGATACTATTCATTGATCTCTATCATGCAATAAACATCAAGTACTTTTTGATGTGAACTCTCCAACATCATCGAGTCCTTTAGATGTGATAAGGGGGGTGAGTCCTTATAAATTATTTTGGAAGTTCTGCAGCAGTTTGAGTGGACAGGAGAGCGACATGTGACCAATATGTCGGAGAATCCATCAAAACCATAAATACATAAATGATCCGCATATTAGGTGGATGGATCCACAAATATCTCCTTATATTCAGAGTTAGAATGGAATGTTTGCTTTTGTTTCTTTAGCGTAGGAAGGTCTCGCTCCTACTTTGGCTAAAGAGCAGGCTTTGCAACACTAACTGGTGGACATTTGATATGCATCCGGTTCTTTGGATAACACGATTAACATCAACATTGTTCTTTATGTCGAGTTGATGCCACCTTTTCGCTCGAAAAGTAATGATGTTCGTACAGGTTCTTTAGTATACATATCATCATACTTCGACCAGGATGACCTAGTCTATCGTGCCAAAGCCTATATGAGTCTATGTCCCAAAGTACATTGTTGGTGACAACATAGGATTTTAAAAACCTAATAATAGTGAGGTACAGTCCACTAGATTGACTCATGAGTTAATCTAAAATGCGTTTACGTCCACATTCATTAGAATTAATAAAAAAAGCTCTATTCCATTCTCACAGTGGGTTTCAATCTGGAAACCATTGCTACGTATATTGTTGAAGCTAAGTAAGGTTCGAAGGGCTCTAGGTGCATACAGAGTATCGGTAACTTGTAATTGAGTGCCATTTAGGCATCAAAAATTGAGCATTACCTCGCCCGTTGGTGAGTTGGGATGACCCAATCATCGTAGTTACCGAGGTTTGGCAGGCGACTTATTCAATGAATAGAAGCCTAAATCTAAGAACATTCAAGTTCTACTCGATTCATTCCTTAGAAGAGAGAGAAATTTCGAACCATAAGCATTCAAGCATTATTCAGTACTTCGAAATAAAGCTAAGAATCTAACGTAAGCAATATTAATATCTTGTTCGTGAAACAACATTGCATCAGGCCATTATTGAAAAGAAAACACCAACACAGTCGTCTTGAGGCAACTATACCAAATGTAAACGAGAAAGTAAACATAATACTAAGATTCAGTCTATAGACTGTGGCTCGTATGACTCAATTCGGCGATTGGTGACTGTGAAAATTGACATAGGGGGACTTGTCTAGATCATATTCCTCCATATTGTGAGTTCTCCTTTCTTTGGACTCTCTATATTTCTTGTAGTGAGATGCGACTTGCTTGTTTGCATGGCAGTTCTTGTACCATGTGCAGCATCTCCACAATGATAGCACGGTTCATTGCCAACTCGAGCCTTAGAGGCGATAGGATGGGTAGGTGCTTTTTGGTTCCCTTGGCTAGCAGTGCTGGAAGCACCAAGTCTTCGCATTACATTAGAAGAAACCCCACGTCCTTGACCACGAAGCCTATCATGTCCAGTCCCCTCTTCATTGGGGTAGTTTCCATCCTTCACTTTGCCATAATTGGCCTTGAGAATTTTCTTTATCCCAATCGGCGTGACATTACTGCTCACTAACACTTCGTTATGCCTCTCAGCTACTTGCAGTAGGTTGATTAGCTTACTGAAGGTAGTGATGTTTTTATTATCATACTCCAGCCTATACTGGTTCGTTAGTATATGAGCGGAAGTAGGGAAGGTGGAAAAAGCTTTATGGATCATGTCATCTTCTGTGATGTCCTTCCCACAGAAATTTAGGCGTGCCTTGAGGCGGAGAATATCTTTGTTGAAATCATTGATTCGTTTATATTCAAGCAAGCAGATTTCATTCCACTGCACGATCAGTTCTGGGAGCAAAGTACACATGTTCCCAAATCGGCCTTTAAGGGCATCCCACAGTTCTTTGAGGGATTTTCAACTGTAGATATTTCCATCTCAAGCTGGGTTGGATGTGTCACCTAAGGAATATAAGTACACTCGCTTTTATCTTATCAGACGGTACTTGGTCTGTGGTGTTAAGGAGCGTACCACTATATTCTTTAGTGATAAACATGGTCTCGACGTAGGAGACCCATCTATGGTACTCAAACCCTTTTGAGTCCAAGATGTCAAATTTGAGGCGAGTTGGATAAGCTATCTTAATACAAGAAAAAGGAAAATGATTTTTCACAGTTTACCATGAGTACTTTCTATGACAAAATTTTCAATAATGGGAGCGTTATTATTTTTCGGAACCAAGATATGGTCAAGACTACTTTCGATGCTATTAAAGGTGACCAATGAAATTACTTTATCATGGTTCGAGTTGAATTTAGGCAGTAGATATAAATCCTCTAAAGTCTACTAATGATGAGGCCTAATTTGCATGCCATATCTATATATGTATGCAAATATATGTATAATTATAGATATAATCACATAGCCCTATGAATATATCTATACACGTATAAATGCAGTCAAAGATGTATCTTATGCCGCAATAATTATTAATTCAACGTGAATTTATTTTAATTCAAGTTGCTTAAGCAATTTATTTTAATTTAATTAAAATTATGGATGCATCATGCTTTTGGTTTAATTAAGCATAAATAAATTCGGAGTATAATATGCAGTTAATAGTAATTAAAAAAAATGTAAATTCGCACATTGCAGATAGTAGGGTTCGTATTTGTGTACTTTGTTTTGTGAATAGGAGCGTAAAGCAGTGAAAACAAGGCTGCGTGCGGGTCGGGTCGACAAGGATCTGGTTCGTTCGGCAATCGGTAGAGTGCATGAAGGGTTGAGTCAAGAATCGGTCTGGAGATTTGGGGGATGACGTCACGGTCTTGTTGCAGGAGACGTCACGGTCTGGAGATTTGGGGGATGAGTCAGAAGACGACGACGACACGGGAATCGGCGACGGGCTTCGATTGCAGGAGACGACGACGACGAGTCACGGGCTTCGATTGCAGACGGCGGAGGTCGGACGTCGGGGAAGAAAGCAGCGAGGCGGCAGTCGCAGTGCGGGAAAAAGCAGCGAGGCGGGGAAAAAACGAGCAGGAGCCGGGAGTCGCGTCCGATCTGGTCTGGTCTTGGACAGAGGACGAGCAGGCGATGGTCGCGGTGGGGAAGAAGGTGACGACGCGGCGGTTCGGGAAGAAAGGTGACGGCGCGGCGGTTCGGGAAGAAAGGTGACGGCGCGGCGCTGTTTCTAGGGTTTTTGGCCGCGGATTATTTTTTTTTTTTTTTTTTTTTTTCAGAAATTCGGGTAAAAATTTTTGCTCAGCTGGGAACTACGTGCTGATGACGTGTTGAAGGGAAAATAACTTGAGACAGAAAGTAGGGCAAGAGTTGTTGTATTATTCCATTGATAACATCCCTTTAAATAGGGAGAAATACATACAATCAGGCCTTAGCCAAACCCTAACTAGGAAAGCCCATAAACTTTTTAGGGATCCACTAACATAGTGTTGGACCAATATTTTTGCTATATTCCTTATAATTTTAGCTAAGAATCCTATATAAGAAAATTGTTGGAGATGTGATATTGCTTTGACGTGATATATCACATTATTATATATGGAAAGTATTTTAAAAAATGAATCCACAAGACTTTCATCCGTATAAAGGAACAGTAGTCTTGTAGAAATTGGTATAATGAGAAGTCGATAGAGATAGAGCGGGAATGAGAAGAAAATTATTCTATTTTCTTTATTCAGCTGAAAATTAATTATCAAGGATACAAACACACTCGATTAGTATATTGTTTGCAAGTAAAGGCGTGTTTTTTTATTCAACTAGAGGTTCGCCGATGCGATGCACCGCATAATATATTCTCTTATTAGACAATAATTTCTCGATCTCTAAATTTATTTTTGATGATCTTCGACATGAATATCATATTAGCGTGAGTGTATTATGGGGTGTAATATAATTTAAGAAAGAGTACCACATTAGCAGAGTGTTAAGTCAATTAATGTCCATTACATGAACAAATTTCCTCGACATACCGAAAAAAGTAGGAACAAATTTTAGAGACGAAAGTAATATGTGATTAAGTCTTAATATGTGTGTGTTTGCAGTGTATGTTTTATTATTTTCAGTTATTATAATTAAATAAATATCATAATTTATTTTTATGTAAGCAATAAATGAGTTAATATATTTTTGTTTTGCATCAATTAATTTTACTGAAAATAAATATCCATAGTTTTTATAATATAATTTTTTTGTGCATAAATTATTATTGTAAATCCATCAAATTTATTATATTCATATGGATGTCTAGTTGAAAATTGTGAAATAAAAATTAATTTGGTATATTTTTATTAAAAAAAAATTTGATTTAAAAAATTATAAACATTTAAAATTTTAAACTAAAAAAATAAAGGAAGGATTTTTTTATTGGTAGATGAGTGTAAGTTTTGGAATAAAACTCCCACAATACATATCTATATTTTTTTTAAGAAATTTAAGGATATATCTCTATATATAAACTATATTTTAAAATAAAAAATCGAAAAACTTAGAGAGTGACATGTGTCACGACTCTCTTTTAATAGAAGTATGGATTGCTAAACTTAACACAACTAATGAGAACACCGCGACGCAGCAGAACTTCCTCAACTCTACAATTTGAGAGTTGAAAACCCAAATACTAAGCCAAAACCCTAGGATGGTCGAGAATGGAGAATCCGATGTCTCTGATGCGGAGATGTATGACGACGGAGGTGCTGATGTGGAAATGTTTGACAACGCCGGAGATCAGGGAGAAGACATCTATGACGCTAACGCTGTGGCTGAGGTAGCTGATTATCCGTTTGCTCCAGAAATGAAAGACGCGTCCGAGGAAGAAGAGGTGGGGAGAGAAGTGGAGGTGATCGAAGAGTTCATGCCATTTAACGATCACCTTCTGCGGGATAATGCGATACATCGGATCACCATAGCCCGTGGAGAAGCTCTGCCTGTGTGGGAAAATGCACTTTACAGTTGCGATGAGATCTACATGAGGAAGTTCAGTTTTGATATGCCAGATATTGTTGATAACGTTGGGTATTCCGATGAGATAGCGGCTAATTTGGCTAAGGTGTCCTATTATCTTAGGGTTTAGGGTTTAGGGTTCGGAAGAGGAGGTATTTCAAGCGAAATGCCTATAATAACAACTCGAGTCTTCCGGATCTTATGGATACGATTGAGGAGTTTCGTATATGCACCGATGTCTAGGCAAAGACAGTGTTGCTATTAGGTTGCTGTTTGCCGAGCGGTGTATTCAGATTCAATAACCATCCGATATGGATGTAGCTTTGTATTTTATCGAAGGTTCCGCTGATAGTAAGAAACTCCCAATCTTTTTGCTTCCTACTAAACGTGCATTTAAAGTTCTTAATCGATTAGCCGATTGGAGTTACCGTGCTCTTATAAAAAGGAAAGAGATAAGGAGTAGGGAAGCAATAATAAGAGGTAGGGAATGGGTTATGGAAGATGTGTTTGAGGCTGGAGATCCTTCTCCACCTGAAGGAGATGCAAATCGAGGATATAGTTAATGCTGGTGCTGCAAATCCAAATCCAAATGGAGGAGAAGCCCCCCTAGTCGGAGTCGGGATCGGAGCTTTTATTCCCAATGCTGATGCCCGCCTGATTGGAGTTGCCAACGCTGACGTCCCCGCTGTCATTCCCAATGCTGATGCCCCCCTGGTCGGAGTTGCCAACGCTGACGTCCCCCATCACCTCCTAGTCGGAGCTCATATTCCCAATGCTGACGCCCCCCTGGTCGGAGTTGCCAACGCTGACGTCCCCCATCACCTCCTAGTCGGAGCTCATATTCCCAATGCTGACGCCCCCCTGGTCGGAGTTGCTAACGCTGACGTCCCCCAAGCTGAAAGGTATAAATAAATTGTTAATTGTAGAAATGAAACAGTGAAAATGCATCTTGTGTGGGATTTTGGGTGAGTGAGGATCTTATATGGAATTATAATTGAACAAGTTAACTCCTATCCTTAATCCCATGGACAATTCGTGTCATATTTGGTTAATCACCTTGATTGAGCACCTTGGTTCCCATTGATTGCAATTATTTTTCCCAACTCCGATGTCCATAAATTTTTTACCATGAAATGCCTGCATGAGTGTGCAGTTAATTAGCATCTCGAGTTTGCTTTCGGCTGATTGCCGTTGAGGTGTTCTTCGGCTCCTATTCTACATTCGGCTGATTGCCTATTTTTTCGATTGTAATGATTGGGTGGATTATCCGATGACTTATGAGTTATATTTGGTTCACCTACCAAGTGTTTGATAAAATGCTCAATTGGGAATTTGATACAAAGATTATTTGTGTGATGATAGCATGATTCTGTGAAGGAATAAACGAATTGTCTTTATCTATCTGAAGATTTATCTTCTCTCAATGATGTTAATTTGATAAGCAACCTTGATGCTCTTGATAAACTATCTTTTGAGGATTACGAAAGCATGTTTAAAGATTATTATATTTTATTATT
The DNA here is from genome assembly GCA_033398695.1 of Orobanche coerulescens. Classification (NCBI taxonomy): domain Eukaryota; kingdom Viridiplantae; phylum Streptophyta; class Magnoliopsida; order Lamiales; family Orobanchaceae; genus Orobanche; species Orobanche coerulescens. The sequence goes on along the minus strand of CM065818.1, from coordinate 25,539,191 downwards.
TCCGAAATCATAGAGATTTAATCATCATCATAATATGGAAGTATATTATGTAATCATCTTATTTTTGTGGGATTTATGCTTCCTTCGGTTTAAGGGCTGACTGCCTACTTCTATTGTGTTTCTGTGATTTGAGTTGTTTGTGTGTGTTACTCTACTCTGTACCTTTTTGGATAAGTTGATTTATGTTTGAGATTGCCAGGGATTGGCCATGTTACTGGCCTTTTTAATGATTTGAGGCATCCTACAACCATTATTATTTGTGAATTTGCAAGTAAAACTTTCTAATTGTGTCAATAATGCTTGTCCCTTGATCTCTTGAACCATTGATCCAAATATTATCACGATGTGTTCTACATGATCCGATTTGGTTTCCATAGTCATGCATGCAGTGTTGAATTTTATATGGATGAAATTTATGATTTGCAAGTTGGTCACTAGTCCCCACTGTTCATGTATATAGTGCAGAATTTGCTTGTTTATGATTTTATATACTATTAATTTTTTATAATTGGTTTATATCTCGACCTCTAGAGGCTCTCATATATTACTAATCTTCGTGCTTGAGAATTTCTCATAGCACATAATAGCTTCTTCTCGGGAAGGTACAACATTTACTATTTTCTGTATATGTGTGTTAGTTTTATTAATATTGTATATAAGGACTTTTGGCAGCTCTAAAGTAATATATAACGAGACAAGCATATATATTTATATATAATACACCGACATACTTATAAGAATATTTCCTATAAGGTTTATCTTCTGGCAGCTCTAAAGTGTGTTTCCTTTTCTTACATTTTGCAGGATTGCTGAATGATGTCATTGATGAAGACCAAGCTAAGACCAGCATTAGAGATTTATTGTTTGATGAATTGTTGCATCTGATGATGCTAAGACCAAACTAAAATTTCTTGTTTCATGAGTTGTTGCTTTCTTTTTGTAGATTGATAATATCTTATGACGTTAAGATCAAGCTGAGATCAGCATTAAAGATTTCTTGTTTGATGAATTGTTGCTTCCTTTTTATCATTTGATAATATGTGATGATGTTTGATATGATATCTGATGATGCTTGATATGTTTGATTTCATTTAAATTCCTCTCAGCTTCCCAATATGCATATTTATGAGTTATGAGTAATTGTCAATTATGTATATTTAAGATAATATTTCATACATAAAAATAGTATTTGGCCAATTATCCATAACTCATAAATATGCATATTGGGAAGCTGAGAAAAAATTAAATGAAATCAAACATATCAAAAATTATCACATATCATATCAAACATCATCAGATATTATCAAACGACAAAAAAGAAGCAACAATTCATCAAACAAGAAATCTTTAATGCTGATCTCAGCTTGATCTTAACGTCATATGATATTATCAATCTACAAAAAGAAAGCAACAACTCATGAAACAAGAAATCTTAATTTGGTCTTAGCATCATCAGATACAACAATTCATCAAACAATAAATCTCTAATGCTGGTCTTAGCTTGGTCTTCATCAATGACATCATTCAGCAATCCTGCAAAATGTAAGAAAAGGAAACACACTTTAGAGCTGCCAGAAGATGAACCTTATAGGAAATATTCTTATAAGTATGTCGGTGTATTATATATATATATATATGCTTGTCTCGTTATATATTACTATAAATGGATTTTTATTTGTTAATAAGTAAATATGTCTTCTTTTTTAAGTTAAAATAAAAATGCCATATTTTTATAAATCATGCACTCTATACCCAAATTTAAATGAAAAGTCTAATATACCTTTAATCTTGATGGATTGTATATTATGTTTGATGGGGTCTTTTATCGTTTGAGTCATAAATAGGTTAGACCATGTTGTACGTCCTTCTTGAGTAGTCAACCTATTCCCATCATTATTTAAGGGAAAGAAATATAGGTCATAAGCACTATAATAAATTCAGTAGATTTTTATTACGTAATAAAATGTTCATATTTAAACAATGTCCAAATATAGAATTGTTTTAAAATTCTGAGCACTATTGGTAAAGTGAAATTAAATACAAATTTCAGATGCCCCCTATTAAAATTAATATAATTTTAATGCAAATCAATTTCTTACCATACTATACATAAGTTGTCGTCGTAGATTCTAAAACGAAATTAAGATTTAGCAAGATTGGGCTTTGTCATTTATGGGCCTATAAACAAAAAGACTTGATATTGAATCGGCCCATCAAACTTTTCTAAAATCACGCACTCGTTTTTCCTCCTCCCATCTCCATACGAGCTGAAGACTAGAGCTCTAGATAGATCAATTCAATTTCCAATTTCAATTTCCAGCGCCAATAGGGGATAGTTTCCGTTTGTTTCAATTCGCAGCAAAAAAGCATGGGAGACAACGTATAGGAAAAGATTGTGTCTTCCGAAATATCTTCTCTGACTCGCAGAAGAAGGAAGGAATTGCTGAAATTTGTCAACCTGAGAAGGATTTTGCGTCTCCGACGCCGGTGAAAAAGAAAAAGCCGTCGTGCATTCAGAGCGGAGATGAGCTGGCTCCGCTTCCAGAGAAATGGGTTTAGTAGTGTATGCAGAAATGCAGTTATTTGAAGTACTAATTTGATTTTTAAGTATATTCTAAACCACCAAATTTGAACTCTAATTTAATTTACAGGTACGCGACATTATTGCAGTTTTTTGGGGTTCTGATGAGTTCATCGAGGTTACTAAATCTTCGTAGAAAGAGACCAGTATTTCACAACGTTAGCGGCCAAATTGAAATCTTGACCGGAAGGTAAAGACTATTTCATCATTTATTCTTCTTCTTGTTTATAAAGCCATTATTCTGTTGTATTCACCCTTCATTGTGAAGAATATTAGATGACAATAATGTGGGCCTCAAGAAAATCTGTTTTTCTAGTTCATTTAACACATTTAGATAGGTGGTTTCCTTCTATAAAGTACCATGCAATACTTCTCCATTAAAAGTCCAGAGACTTAACTCACCACAATCACAGGATCCAACACTTATTCTGCTCTATAGGAATGGATTTATAATAAGAGCTATTCAATAGAACTTTCATAACTTTGTTTTCCCATTGAACTAAGTTTCTGGGATCTCAGTCTTCAAGGTTGGGTTACCACTATGACCGTTCTTTCAAGATGTGGATTTTAATCTCATTCCCCCGAGCAATTTATGAAATTGATATCTATTTAGACGTCCGCCAAATTAACATTTGACATCACATAGTCAATAGATATAACTCCATGATCAATTGTTGCACGGTATTATGTCTCCGACGAATGTGTTGAGATTTACAATTATACATAAGACTCTGTGCTATTCCAATTGCAGCGTGGCTATCACAATGTATCGTAACATTGGGCACAAGCTTCTTCCAGCATGGAATATCCTCAAGAAAGTTACGAAGCCATTCAGCTCCTTCTCCAAATTTCTTTTTTATTTCATACCATATAAAATTAATTACTTTTCTTTAACATATAATTATCATGCAATATTGATGTTCTATTTTGTAATATTTACAGTTAAAGATACACAGAGTGCTTTATAAATAAGTATTCCCTCCTATTTATTTTTTCCGTCTTTTTGGCATTATAATATTTTTTTTTTTTTGAAATGTTTGCTGTTTTAGATGATTATACTATTTATATCCTTAATTATTACACTTAGAGTAGAAGATGAATAGTTTTTTCCTTTTCCCATTAGACAATGATAGTATTAATTTAAAAGACCTATCATTAATTAAGGTTAAATTGGATAACAAAAGAATTTCTTAATACGAGTCATTCGGGCCCGTGCGATGCACCGGTCTTGTTTTTTGATAAAAAATTTTTTTGCTTATATCAACTTTTTATAATCATAATTAACTTTTAGACCAACAATGCTCTGTATTTCTTGTTCTCCAAAAAAGCGAGACCCAGAGGTTGATTTGCATTGCATTTGTACAATAATCGCATGTCCACAAAAGAATTATATGTCGTTCCACATATCTATCATGAAAATTAGTAGAAACCATCAAAATCATCACAGACAATTTTTATGTTCTCTTTAATCAATGCACTACTGAGTTTACGTACATAGTTATTTCTCTTTGAAAAGTGCTAACATTATGATTTCATTTGAACCACTGGTATGATGTTCACAGTCCCACCTCATGGTAAATGTTTTTGTGTGAAACATAGTTGCAAAAAACAATATAAAATGATTTTTGTGCAACTTGAGACAAAGAGTTAAACAAATAAGCCCTCAAATCGTAAAGAGAAATGTGGATTCATAGATATTCATCAAACCGTAATGAGAACTCCTGTTACGTACCTTATCTGAATTACCGATGAGAATCTTGAGCTTACTTCCATATGTTACACACTATATTTATTCGTGAATTCTTACATCATAGATTGCTCAACTCTTAAAACAACACCAAATAGCTTAAACAGTTGTGCAGCCACAATATCCATCTATATGTAATACATCCTTTATTAATCACAAACTTCATGCACATAACAACACCTATTATCTCATAACTTAGCAACTAATTAAGCTTAGCCGATTGTAGGAGCTGAGGTCGAAGGACAACCCCGTGAGAATTCACCCACCCACCCACACACGGTTGCATCGGTAGTCCTTAGTCGTGGGAGTTCTGTCTAATAACACGATCGCATCCACATGTGGATTCTTTCGCTCAATCCTAGTTGCAGCACCTTCTTCTGTCGCCCCTACCAACTCGGGCCATGAACTATTTCCTGTGTCAAATATTCGAACACCAACATATATATTACTTAATGGTGTGAGACATACAATTCATGTGGGAAATAAAATTATGAAATCATATATAGTTAGTTAGTGGTAGTTCCCTTTGCAATGTGACATTCTTGAATGAAATCATATATAGTTACTGATAGTTACCTTTGCGTATCGGGTCTCCATCCAAATGAAAGTAGTCTATTTATACATTGTATAAGTTAATACTATTTATTATTAAAGGGAATAAATGCATGCTTATAAAAACGGTTTTTTAGCAGATGAAATGAATAGTTTGTTGAGAAACCGTTTGGTTATTTGATTAAATGGGATAAATGCATGCTTATAAAAACGGTGCATCGTTTGGTTATTTGTGATTTATGGTCTTTTGATTTTCTTGTATTAAAGGTACCTTCAATACTCAAGTTATCTTTAAGCCTCCACATTAATAATGGGACTCAATCTTTTAGTATAATAGATGTGTAGAATCCTAGGAAGACAAACATTGTGAATAGGAAGGATTATATATTTTCTTAGTTCGATAGAAATATATTAAGGGCATATATATTAATAGTAATATTTATTGATATATTATATATTGGATATAAATATAATAAATATTGGATATAACTATCATGGTTGACCATAATATGTGATGATTACAACCGTCGTGGTTGTTTCTTTAATGCTTATGTTTTTTTTTTTTTTTTTGACGCAGTCCACGCGACCTGATGACTCACGCTTACTATGCTTGTCATGCTTTGTATTAAAAATATTGGCATATTTTATTAAAAATAGGCTCAATTGTGTATTATTGTCTATTAGAGGTTTTAAATTTATAATAGACTAAACTTGATCGTTATAATTATGATATACAAGTTGAACTTCAATTTTCGAAAGTCTATTTAACACCCACATAAATTAAAACTACTTCTTTCACCAAAAGAAATGGAAAAAGTAAGTATTTCTTAGTATTTTCATTATAGGGAATATTCTTATATGTAGGCCGGTGTATTGATATATATATGCTTGTCTAGTTATATATTACGATAAATGGATTTTTATGTGTTAATAAGTAAAAATGTCTTCTTTTTTAAGTTTCAATAAAAAAATGCCATGTTTTTGTAAATCATTCACCCTATACCCAAATTTAAATAAAAGGTCTTATATACCCTTAATCTTGATGGATCGTATATTAATGTGCAGTTGATGATAATGATGAATGGTCTCACCCGAAAACTACTTACTAAATAGGTCAGACCATGTTGTACGTCCTTCTTGAGTAGCCAACCTATTCTGATCATCATATAGAAAGAAATATAGTTCATAAGCACTATAACAAATTCAGTAGATTTTATTATGTAATAAGATATTCATTTTTAAACAATGACTCCAAATATAGAATTGTTTTACGATTCTGATCACTATTGGTAAAGTGAAATTAAATTTCAAATTCAAATTCAAATTTCAGATGCCCCGATATAATTTTAATGCAAATCAATTTCTTACCATATTCATACATATGTTTTCGATTCTAAAATGAAAATTAAGATTTAGCAAGATTGGACTTTGTCAATTACGGGCCTATAAACAAAAAGACTTGATATTGAATCGGCCCATCAAACTTTTTTAAAATCACGCACTTGTTTTTCCTCCTCTCATCTCCACACGAGTTGAATAATAGAGCCATAGATAGATCAATTCAATTTTCAATTTCAATTGCCAGCACCAAAAGCGGATAATTTCCGCCTGTTTTAGTTCGCAACAAAAAGGCATGGGAGAAACCGTAGAGGAAAAGATTGCGTATTCGGAATTTTTTTTCCTCTGACTCGCGGAAGAAGGAAGGAATTGCTGAAATTCGTCAACCTGAGGAGGATTTTGCGTCTCCGACGCCAGTGAAAAAGAAAAAGCCATCGCGCATTCAGAGAAGAGGTGAGCTGGCTCCGCTCCGAGAGAAGTGGGTTCACTAGTATATGCAGAAACACTATTATTTGAAGTGTTAAATTGAGTTTGAAGTATATTCTAAACCACCAAATTGAATTTCCAGGCACGCGGCATTAATGGAGCTTTTTGGGCGTCTGATGAGTTCATTGAGGTTACTAAATCTTCGTAAAAAGAGACCAACATTTCACAACGTTAGTCGCCAAATTGAAATCTTGACTGGACTGTCTTGTTGTTGGTCAATCTTTCTTTCGCCATGAGAAATCAAGCTATATCGACTTTGGTGGTGGCCTTATTGGATGCAGAGACTTCTTTTCAAGCTCAATTGGCCTTATAGTGATCCCTATAATGTATCGAACTAGAATATAAATAATGAGACCCTAACAAGGTATAACTAACTGATATTGCTTTTACGTTAGTTCATAGTATTATATATGGAAAATATTTTAAAAAATGAGTCCGCAATCTGACTTTCATCAGTATAAAGGAACTGTAGTCTTGTAGGAATTGGTAGAATGAGAAGTCGATAGAGATAGAGCAAGAATGAGAAGAAAATTAAAATTATTCTATTTTCTGTATTCAGCTGAAAATTAATTATCAAAGGTACGAACACACTTAATTATATACTATTTACAAGTAAAAGCGTGTTTTTTATTCATAGCTCATAAATATGTATATTGGGAAGCTGAGAGGAATTTAAATGAAATCAAACATATCAAACGTCAGATATTATCAAACGACAAAAAGGAAGCAACAATTCATCAAACAAGAAATCTTTAATGCTGATCTCATCTTGGTCTTAGCGTCATCAGATATTATCAATCTACAAAAAGGAAGCAACAATTCATGAAACAATAAATCTCAGTTTGGTCTTAGCATCATCAGATACAACAATTCATCAAACAATTGCCTGCTTTTCACATTACAATACGAGGACGGATACACATTACTTCTCCTTGTGTTTGTGACTTTTCAAAAGAAAATTTTATACTAGTTTATAATCAAATCACAATTATTCCTGTCACAATTATTAGGCATCAGACAACGAAAATATTATCCATTCAACTAGAATTGACATAAAACCATAGCACAATAGGAGGATGGATACACATTGCTTCTCCTTGTGTTTGTGAATTTACAAAAGAAATATTGGTACTAGTTTATAATCAAATCACAATTATTCCTGTCACAATTATTAGGCATCAGACAACGAAAATATTATCCCGTCAACTAGAACGTTAGGCATAAAACCATAGCACAACCAGAACTCACAATGATATATAAGTCCTAATCAATCATGCTCAAGTTCGAATGTGAAATTTAAAATGGTGATGACAAGTAACGTGTGTCTTATAGAACACTTGCAAAAACTAAGAAAATATTGCTCTGTACTGGCTATTCTTATGGTCTGTATCCTCCATAAAATTCTACAAACATATAATAAAAATTCTACTAAGAATATATTGCTCCGTGCAAGGTAATATTTTATCAATAGAACTAGACATGCACAAGCTTGGAGACACTCGTATCTATATGTTAGACTTGACAGAGCCTAAGAGATTATAACATCAAAACTACAGTAGAAACTCGATAATTTAATACTCGATTATTTAATAAACTCTCTAAGATAATAGTTTTGGTCATTAAACTGGGATAAGTCTTAAATTAATAATTCGCTAAAATTATAAGATAATACATTTTTGATAATTTCTATAGGTTCCATATAAAATATAAATTAATAATTCCTTATATATTGTACATATTATAGGAATAATTTATGAAGGTTTCTTAAAAAATTACTCAATTGTATTTCTTTTTTGTTGGAATCAATTTCATCTTAAATCGCATCTCTAATTTTCCTTATCACTATAAGAACTTCTAGTGTTGTATTCTCATATAGAAAGAATAAATTATTCAATATGATGGCCGCTTTAATGTTCACATATTTTGATTTTGTATTTATAGAAAAAATATACACTGATATATTCAACAAATGACGCATAATAAGATGAGAGATTGAAGGGTTATTTTAAATTGGACCCTTCATTTGATATGTACATGCATTGTACAATAAGTAAGTGAAAGTTTGAAAGTTGTTTGTAAATTAAGTATTTCATTATAAATTAATAAAATATTAATTAATATATAAATTAATAATTATTAATTTATCGATTAATTAATAACTCTTTTAATTAATAAATTTTGGTTGTCCCAACAGTATTAATTTATAGAGTTTCTACTGTATTTGTTTGTTTTTAATGTTGTGTCATAGACTTGTAGGCTATAAATGAACTAAGCTACTCGAACTATTTGGATCTCGATTTGATAAAAGTTCATTCGAGTTTGGTTAATGAACTTGTTATGTCTAAACAAGCCAAAGCTTAAGCTTGATAGTATTTTTGCTTTTTAGCTTGTGAAAAGCTCGTTAAATAACTTGAGTATATAATATTGTGATTAAACATAACTGATAAATTTATACTATAGTTAGTTTTAGTTGTATCAAGTCTTTGCTGCAACAAAATAATAAAAATGTCTCTTTGTAGACATTCAAGCAGTGAAGACTCTCTGTTAATTGAGAGGACTAGGGTCCAATCCTAATTAACTCCTTTCTATAATAATAATAATAATATGTCATTGTGAATAAAATAATTTATTTTTCAAATAAAATAATTGATATTCAAGCTTAAATCTAAATTCTGAAAGTTCGATAAGGTTCAATTAAGCTCGTGAGCTTTAGGGTATTTGATAATAAAGATTGAGGTTCAGTTCGATAGCCTTCTTCTTCTTTATATATATATATAGGGGTGGGTTATGGAGTGAAATGGTTTAAGTGTAAGAAATAAGAATGTATCCTAACCTTACATCTATAAAGAATTAAGGGTTCAGATTTAACTAGATTTGATGCTGACATCATCATTGATTCATCCGATTTTAACAACAAGGGTATTTGTGAAATGAAATTTTTTTCTCACTCCTTTCCATTCATCTTATCCATCTTTTAAGGGATTCTGAATTTATTTTCAAAATTAATTTTCTCTCCCCTCATTTCAATCTATCCCTAATTTCGTCCGCTCACTTTCTCTCCCCCATTTCTTCTCATTACTGCTCCCCCATTCCAGAATTCTGCCGCCGTCGTCGCTGTATATTAGCACGATTATTCTGAGTAGTTAGCACAATCTTTGTAATTAGTATTATTTTGCAGCATAAGTGTGTTTATTATCAGCACATTTAGCTGATTGTTTATGCACATTTATAATAATTTTCAGCACATTTAGCTGATGGTTTCTGCACATTTAGAAAAAAAAATAAGCAGTAATATTTGTGCTAAGTAGTGTAATGTGATTTATTAGTAAACAGAATAAATATAATTTTATTTTATTTTTTGCAATATGTAAATTTCTTGAGAGCTTAAGTTATTATTATTATTATTATATTTTTTACAGATAATGATAAGGGTAAAGCAAATGGAGATAAGGGTATAAATGATGGAGGAAGGATGAAGGATGAAGGAAAGAGATAAAAGGATGGAGGAAAGAGAAAACAAAATCACCACGCTGGGAAGAGATGGGAAAGTGGGATATGAAATCCCATGATTATAGGAAATACCAAACATACAATCTGTATAATTACAAATAAATCCCCACAAAAATATTCCGCGTAGCACACTTAGGCTAAATTCTTAGCACAACGTGACCAAATCGCAGCCATTGATCACCAAAGATCAAAGGCCCAAAATCATTCTTATTTCTTACGGAAAAAAGCTTTCCTACCTGAACCTATCCCTATATATATATATATATATATATATATTACTTTGTTTAAATGTGACTACAAGCACACTATCAAGCAGTATGAATTCAATGTAGACTAGCTTCACATGTATTTTCTTTCATACTAGAGGAATGAATTTGTTCTAGTCAGGATAACACCGGTAGCTGAACTAGAGTTGAACTTGACAAGGCATGAATCAAATAATTTTTACATCATTCAACAAAAAATTAAGGTGAGAAACCTCAAGTCTCTTCACCTCTCTCTCTCTCTCCCCACCACACCTACTAGGGTGCGATCTGTAATTATCTAAGAAGAAAGTACCGGTGAGCCCCTTTGAGGTTGTATTTTGGGCGTCTCTTCAACTTAACAAGTAATGTGAATCCCCCGTCATTCACGACTGAGAAGAATGAAATGCCCGAAACGACTTATTCTCGGTCATCTCTCTTCAACGTTATACTCAGTATTTTCTCGTCAACCAACTGAAGCACAGATTGATTGTTGACTGTACAAGCCATTCATGCCATTTGTGAACTACTGCCGGTTTCTCCGCCACTTCGTGACAAGCACAAAGCCCTCCTAATCTCTGGTCTTATTTTTATTTACATCTGCCTCTCACTGTTATTGGTCTCAGACGTCCGCGTCTTTTCATCATTGCCATAAAGTATCTTTATGATACACTGTCATTTGCAATTGCTTCAGCTGAATTACTTGAGTATTCACGCTTCTTTGTCATTAATCGGAGCCGCATCTGGAGGATCTGAAGTATTCTGCACAAATTTTACAACGAAACTGAGCGGTATCTGCATTGCTAACTCTGCTTTCTCTGCGTCAGAAGTATTTCTCCTCGGTCTTTCCCCTCTTAACACCGGGTGTAACTTTCTCATTGAGCTTCTCACCCTCAGAACTGTAACACCCCCAAATCCACTGGGGATATTACAGCGTCGTAGACCCTTTTCCGCAAGAATCTACCAGGCTAAAGACTACACAACCAAACTGAATCACGGTTATCAAGACCGAAATACATAAATTCGTAGACCAATTAGGTCTATCCAGACTCGAAATACCAATACATCCAGTAAAGACAAATACAACTCGATCACGATACTAGTACATCAACTTGTCCATCCTTACAAGGATGACAAAAGGAATAAAATACGACAAAGCCCGACAAACTGTGACTAGTATCGCTGCTTTACATCATCCTCCAAGTCGACCCTGTGGTTGCTCTCCCGGATCATAATACCTGAAAATATAAACAATCCCCAATGAGAGGTTAGCGATAATAATCACTAGCAAGTAACCCAGCTATAAAATTATACTATAAGAAGAGAGTAGTCATGAAAATAATTTTTACCACAATAGTAATTCGATCCCCGAGTCCGTATTTCTTTCAAAACATTTATTCTTAAACAAAGAATATTATCATTCCAAAACAATTTTGAGAAAAATATTTGGAGACTTCAGGGGTCTCAGTGTAAAATACCAAAATATAAATACCTTTCGTTTTCAACAAGATTTTCCCAAAAATCCTTTGAAAAAAAATCATTTTTCAACGATAGACCAAAAACACAATACAACTGGGATACATGATCCAATATATGATTCCATAATCCAAATAATCCGTCCGTAATGAGTATATCAACAATTGACACATTCATAGTCAATCACATGGTTAACGCGGATTGGGCTCGACAACTTACAATCCCCAAGAGCCCTCATAGGACCTCCCATGGTGGTTAACCCAACATGTCGTACTCGCAAGTACTAAGCTCCGGAGACCTCATCGGTCCTTACTCGGGACAATATCTGTAACACCCCCAAAACCGTATGGGAATATTACACGCCGTAAACCCTTTCCGCAAGGATCTACCAGGCTAAACATCCATAAACAACCAAATGCTTGCCCGGCCAGGGTCAAACAATATAATAATACAGACCGTTAAGGTCACTTACACATAAACACACAGCCCGATGAGGTCACACAACTCTATCAACAGGACTGACTAACAACATTACCCATACAGGGGTCGAAATACAATACAGCGGAAGACTGAATCAACTCTAACAATACAACTAAACTCTACCAACTCTCAACTCTTGATTAGTATCGCAGCTCGTCATCCCCTTGTGCCAATCCTGTGACTGCTCCCCTGAACCTGCATGTACCGGACGCAGACAGACATCCACCCCGAATACTCGGGGTTAGTAAAACTCCACCGTTTTACTAGTGCAAGTATCAAACCATACGAAATGTAACAAGCAAATAGCAACTACGAATTTAATACGCAAATCAATTATCAAAATGTTCCCGAGAAGTTTTAGAATTTCGAACTCAAGTAAGAGATATTTGAAAAGGAACACATCATCTCGGGGATTTTTAAAGCAGAAATTCTTTTGGACCTCGAGTCCCAATTTACAAAACCTTTTCGTAAACATTAGGGCCTTAGCCCGATTCTCGTTTCAAAGCATACTAAATAATATATCATTATGAGTCCGAGATCCATATTTAAAATGTTACCCGAACAATCACTGCTACACGATCATTGTTCGTACACATCATGTACCGAACTCCGGAGGCCTCGACGGACCTTACCCGGACCACACATACTGTTCGTACACATCATGTACCGAACTCCGGAGGCCTCAACGGACCCTACCCGGCCACACACACTGTTCGTACACATCATGTACCGAACTCCGGAGGCCTCAACGGACCCTACCCGACCACAACATCGTTCGTACACATCATGTACCGAACTCCGGAGGCCTCGTCGGACCCTACCGGATCACACACCTTGTCCGTACACGTCATGTACGGACTCCAGAGGCCTCGTCGGACCTACCGGATCACACACTTTGTTCGTACACATCATGTACCGAACTCCGAGGCCTCGTCGGACCACCTGGAACACACACACATCGACACGACACAATTCATAATCATTAAATGTCAAGCCATTCCACATTACACCGAAATGTACAATCAAGTATGTAAATCAAAACAACACAAACATCACGATCATCACAACGACTCTTAACCAACATAACACACATTCGGTACACAATACATTGAACAACCATGTGTACAACCATCTCATATGTACATCTCAATCCTGCACAAATGGCACAACGCCTAACACGTATACCAATATATCACTATTATCACAAAGCCTTCAAATTTCGGAAAACACAACCAACTCCAACGGAACATATTTACGGAGGCAAGCAAAATCGTCATACATATCATACGTAATTACTAGTCACAAGATACAAGTCGTATAATAAGATACTTGCCTTAATAACCGCTACCAAACGCTCCGAAGAACACGGTTCGACCGGGAAGCTCGAACCCCAAAGAAGGCAACGAACGGAAGGGTTCCGACTCGAGTTCTTCACAAGAGTTCGTTCCTAAGTCACAACGATATCAATTCAATCACAATTCTACGAAAACGTATGGAACTTCCCAAGTTCTACCCGAAGCATTTTATCGGACACTTTGAAGGCGTAGTCCAATTCAATCGATTATTCAAAGAAATACTCAAATCCGTTCCACAAAACTTCAAGGGTATTGAATGATTACGAGTTTACAATCAAGGTTCATCAGAAATCTGAATCAAAACAAAGAAAATCGGCCAAAACACCAAGAAACCCCAAGAACATCCAAAAACCAAAAGTTTAGGTGTTCTTACCTTCGATCCGGGTGGAAGATGATGTTAATCCATGATTCCAACTTCCAAAACATGTTTATATAAGTTGATTCTACTCAAAACCATCGATCTATGGTGAAAAATCGCGGAAGGAACGAAGAAAAGTGGAAAATGCCGGATATGACTCGGTCGAGCCTTAAATAGCGGACAACTGCCGACGCTTACGTGCGTAATCGTAGGGCCCTTACGTGCGTAATCGCCATGGCCGAAGTCTCTGCCGAAATGCGGCATCGTTACGTACGTAATCGCCGGCGGAGCCTTACGTGCGTAACCGGCCTTACGTGCGTAGTCGCTGCCACTACCGACGTTACTCGGCGGTGGCGCTCGGCCCCAGATGCCGGCCATGACTCGGCCGGGACCAACTCCGACGGCCCGAACGACCCCGAAACCCGAACCTGAGTACGAATCGAAGATACGGTTACGAAGTACTCGAAAATACGAATCCGAGCACTAATAGAACACACGATTCCGACTACCCGAAGGCTCGAAATTCGACAACGGAAAGTAATTACCCCAAACTTTGGGAAATTACGAAAATGGCCCAAAACGCCCCAGAATCACGATACATGATCGAATAACCAAACCGAAGCTTGCAACATGAATAATAACATTAAATGGACTTCCGAGAAACTCGAAACAACAGTTTCGGACGAGATTCGCGAGAATCGAACTCATGTGCGGAAAAGTCATTTAAGAACACGAAACTCAACAAAACGATACCGAAACGAACTCGGATGACAAAAAGTGTAGAATTAAATATTCTCAGAATGACGAAACGGTCAAAAGCGAGTCGTCGAAACGGACCTCCGCTGAAAAATGAAAATTACCGGAAATCCGAAATTGCGGATATTACATTCTACCCTCCTTAAAAGAAGTTTCGTCCCGAAACTTAAAACAAGTAGGGAGAGGCAATATCCCGACAGGAAAACTCAACAAGATACACAAGAAACGCGTAACTTTCGTCCATTGGCGAAACGTTACAAGCAACGCGAAAGAATATACAGCGTGACAACACGCCACACGACGACCATAACAACGCCACCGGCAATGATTCAAAACAATAACGATCAATTAACGACGCCTCACAGACCACATCATATGCACACATTTAATCAAGGAAATGTACGCGACAACAAGTCGCACCCGATTAAAACGGCTATGCGATAGAAACAAATAGAGTATTACGATAGAAATCATTCCGATTCTCATCAACAAGAAAATGTCCGACGTCATAACACAAACAATTCAGGATAACAGAAAATGAGAATACCGGATATTACATTCTATCATACAAAAAAAAATAAGTTTCGTCCCGAAACTTAAACTAAGGTTATCACAGTGATACGAAACAAAATATAACGACACAAAATAAAATACCATGCTCATGACCTCGTGGTCCACTGACACGCCTCCGTAGGTTCAACAACTAAACGGGAACTTACACAAAAATAAATATCATTAAACAAGTTCCAAATGTAAAAGCGTCACAAAAAACATCTCTACACGCGAAATAATCCGTGTAGCGAGTACCAAAAACACCACCACTAGACATCACTGGGCCCTCCGGAAGTAGGAATAGAATTCCGGTCCCTTATCAACTCGGCAATAATATCGCAGTACTGAACTCGATGCCCCTCGTGTCCACAATTATAACAAGTCACTGGCGGTTTCTTACAATGCGCGCGTTCATGGCCTAGAACGTTACAGTTGAAACACCTAGGAGCATTACTGAACTCAAAGACACCGACTTGGGTCTTTTGGGTTCTCTAACCGACCGAGAAGGTCCCATACTCGGCTGATACGAGGGTTGAGGTGTGGGAATCCCAATTCCCTTACTTCCGTCGTCATCGGAAATCTTCTGCTTTTTCGCTACCGATACGGACTCGGTAGACATTATAGCCATCTCAAACGCCAAGGCTCGATCCCGATAGTCCTTCAAGATTGTACACATAAAAGGAGCCATACACTGCCGAATCCGAGGTTTCATACGCATATCGAAATAACGAACCTTATCTGCCTCACTTTTCACACGATCCCGAACATAACACAATTGCCGATTATAATCGACTATCGCCTGGGATATCGACACGTCTCGGGCGTAGCCGAGAAAAACTCGACAATCCTACGCTCTTTAACAGCGGCGGACAATACTCGGCCTCCATGGCGCTTTGAATTCACCCAAGTAGCGATACGATCACTAGGCGCTACGGCCTCCCACCACTCTGCAGCTTCCCTGTCGAGTAGGTATTGAGCAATAGGCACTCTTCTCTCATCGGGGCAAGCTACGGCATCAAATGTTCTGGTCATTTGGAAGAGCCAATTCTCCCGGCTAACGAGTCCGAAGAACCTACAAAGCAGGCGGGTGCATTCTCATCACATCTCGTAACCACTTATCGGCTCCGTTATCTTCATCCGAATCCCGTCTCGGTGTGCGGTCGATTCATATGTGCCCGGTCGATCACTGACGAAGGATGGTGGCGGCGTCAATATCAACATTACCTCGGATGATTGCTGGCGATCACGACCACGACTACGACCACGTCCTCGGCCACGGCCTCTCGGCATACTGGATGGACGACCAATAAGAATAACACATCCAAACAAATATCACAACGTCAAGATAAGACAATAAATAGCAGCACGTTAAAACATCAACTCCAAGTCATCACACAAGTGACGAACTAACACTGTAATTTTAGAACTTCATTAAAAAAAAAAAAAAAAAAAATCCACACAGTCACATCAACAGAGATGTTTGGATTTTACAAAATCAAACACGGTCAAAACCACACACGTATCGCAGGGATCAAACACTAACAACAAAAATAAAATGTTTCCGGGTATTATTCAAATGATAAAATTTTAAATTCTCAAGTTTGAAAAAAAAAATTGGTGAAATGAAATTTTTGAAAACACTTATAATACCTCGGTCGTTTAATTAAAACCATGTACCTCATTATCAAAACTGTTTTGATTGAAGCTATTTGCAAAACAACACATCGAGGCTTCAATCTTTTCGCTAGACGATATCGTCAAAATGACCTTATCAATATATCATTATCTTTGCTAGCGTTATACGGGGTAACAACATGTTACCACGCCATCCATCACTGATATATCAACAGAGATTAAATAATCAAGGGGCACGGTACAACAGTAATAACAAATTTCTACCGGTCACCAAAAGTTTACGGCCGTAACAACATGCGTTTACGGCCGTAACAACTCGAGCTTACGGCCGTAATGGAAAACATCTTACGGCCGTAACATCTAAACTAGGATCACAGAATTGTCATAGTAGCCCCCAACACACAAACACATAACATTTAAATTCGAAAATTAGAATTCGTTATGCAAAACAAGATTTTTCCAAAAATATTGATTTCCACAAAAATGCTCAAATCGGTAATCTTTAAAGAAAAGCGTTTTCAAAGCTACCGTAGCGGGTATAATTACAACAATCCAAAATAGTCGATATTAAAACCACATGCCCAAATGGCAAACAGTCGCCAATTCAATCACATACATCTCATGGCATCAAGTTTAAACACACAACAAAATCATTCATCGGAGTTTCCCACAAACTCTACTGTAAAACCCATCAAGGTTCACAACTTTCACACCATACCAACCCACATGGTGGTTCAAGGGCCAAACATCAATACATCTAGTTCTATACACGTACAGCATATCCAAGTATCGAATAAAACTTCATTACACAACACCGTGTAAATAAAATTATGCACCACAAATATCACACCTAAATGAAATCATGAACACAGATATTATGCATAAAAGAGGAGACTTACGTCCACAGGCCGCACGGAGACGGTCGCCACGATACTAATCTCATCCGACAACATATCCAACGCGTTGTGACTACGCACAACTCAACTTGTCACCTGACGACTCGAACGACAAGACAACACATTACTCAACAAATCACAACTCGACTCGACCCGACAGCCTAGGTTTCCGCAACCTAAGCTCCGATACCATAAATGTAACACCCCCAAAACCGTATGGGAATATTACACACCGTAAACCCTTTCCGCAAGGATCTACCAGGCTAAACATCCATAAACAACCAAATGCTTGCCCGGACAGGGTCAAACAATATAATAATACAGACCGTTAAGGTCACTTACACATAAACACACAGACCGATGAGGTCACACAACTCTATCAACAGGGTGACTAACAACATTACCCATACGGGGTGAAATACAATCTGACGGAAATGAATCAACTCTAACAATACAACTAAACTCTACCAACTCTCAACTCTTGATTAGTATCGCACTCGTCATCCCCTTGTGCAATCCTGTGTTGCTCCCCGAACTGCATGTACAGGGCCTTGAGCAGGACATCCACCCCCGAATACTCGGGGTTAGTAAAACTCCATTTGTTTACTAGTGCAAGTATCAAACCATACGAAATGTAACAAGCAAATAGCAACTACGAATTTAATACGCAAATCAATTATCAAAATGTTCGAGAAGTTTTAGAATTTCGAACTCAAGTAAGAGATATTTGAAAAGGAACACATCATCTCGGGGATTTTAAAGCGAAATTCTTTTGGACCTCGAGTCCCAATTTACAAAACCTTTTCGTAAACATTAGGGCCTTAGCCCGATTCTCGTTTCAAAGCATACTAAATAATATATCATTATGAGTCCGAGATCCATATTTAAAATGTTACCCGAACAATCAACTGCTACCACGATCATTGTTCGTACACATCATGTACCGAACTCCGGAGGCCTCACGGACCTTACCCGGACCACACATACTGTTCGTACACATCATGTACCGAACTCCGAGGCCTCAACGGACCACTACCCGGCCACACACACTGTTCGTAGACATCATGTACCGAACTCCGAGGCCTCAACGGACCCTACCCGGCCACAACATCGTTCGTACACATCATGTACCGAACTCCGGAGGCCTCGTCGGACCCTACGGATCACACACCTTGTCCGTACACGTCATGTACCGGACTCCGGAGGCCTCGTCGGACCCTACGGATCACACACTTTGTTCGTACACATCATGTACCGAACTCCAGAGGCCTCGTCAGACCCTACCTGGAACACACACACATCGACACGACACAATTCATAATCATTAAATGTCAAGCCATTCCACATTACACCGAAATGTACAATCAAGTATGTAAATCAAAACAACACAAACATCACGATCATCACAACGACTCTTAACCAACATAACACACATTCGGTACACAATACATTGAACAACCATGTGTACAACCATCTCATATGTACATCTCAATCCTGCACAAATGGCACAACGCCTAACATGTATACCAATATATCACTATTATCACAAAGCCTTCAAATTTCGGAAAACACAACCAACTCCAACGGAACATATTTACGGAGGCAAGCAAAATCGTCATACATATCATACGTAATTACTAGTCACAAGATACAAGTCGTATAATAAGATACTTGCCTTAATAACCGCTACCAAACGCTCCGAAGAACACGGTTCGACCGGGTAGCTCGAACCCCAATGAAGGAAACGAACGGAAGGGTTCCGACTCGAGTTCTTCACAAGAGTTCGTTCCTAAGTCACAACGTTATCAATTCAATCACAATTCTACAACGTATGGAACTTCCCAAGTTCTACCCATTGAAGCATTTTATCGGACACTTTGAAGGCGTAGTCGATTCAATCGATTATTCAAAGAAATACTCAAATCCGTTCCACAAAACTTCAAGGGTATTGAATGATTACGAGTTTACAATCAAGTTTCATCGTAATCAATCAAAACAAAGAAAATCGGCCAAAACACCAAGAAACCCCAAGAACATCCAAAAACCAAAAGTTTAGGTGTTCTTACCTTCGATCCGGTGGAAGATGATGTTAATCCATGATTCCAACTTCCAAAACATGTTTATATAAGTTGATTCTACTCAAAACCATCGATCTATGGTGAAAAATCGCGGAAGGAACGAAGAAAAGTGGAAAATGCCGGATATGACTCGGTCCAGGCCTTAAATAGCCGGACAACTGCCGGACGCTTACGTACGTAACCGGCCGGCCCTTACGTGCGTAATCGCCATGGCGAAGTCTCTGCCGAAATCTGCGGCATCGTTACGTGCGTAACGGCCAGGGCCTTACGTGCGTAACCGGCCTTACGTGCGTAGCTGCGGTCACTACCGTGCGTTACTCGGCGGTGGCTGGCCCGGCATGCCGGCCATGACTCGGCGGGACCAACTCCGACGGCCCGAACGACCCGAAACCCGAACACGAGTACGAATCGAAGATACGGTTACGAAGTACTCGAAAATACGAATCCGAGCACTAATAGAACACACGATCCGACTACCCGAAGGCTCGAAATTCGACAACGGAAAGTAATTACCCCAAACTTTGGGAAATTACGAAAATGGCCCAAAACGCCCCAGAATCACGATACATGATCGAATAACCAAACCGAAGCTTGCAACATGAATAATAACATTAAATGGACTTCCGAGAAACTCGAAACAACAGTTTCGGACGAGATTCGCGAGAATCGAACTCATGTGCGGAAAAGTCATTTAAGAACACGAAACTCAACAAAACGATACCGAAACGAACTCGGATGACAAAAAGTGTAGAATTAAATATTCTCAGAATGACGAAACGGTCAAAAGCGAGTCGTCGAAACGGACCTCCGCTGAAAAATGAAAATTACCGGAAATCCGAAATTGCGGATATTACAATATCACATCATAACAAATCATTCCAACACGCCGTACTCGCAAGTACTAAGCTCCGGAGGCCTCACCGGACCCTACCCGGACAATATCACAATGATCACTCCATAAAGATTATCCTTGGCATCGCACTCGCAAGTGAAGATCCTCGGAGCCCCCTCCAGACCTACCCGAAGTGGATAACCGTATGAAGACAACCATCAACAAAGTCACTACCGTAAGCTATCTTGGCATCGCACTCGCAAGTGACGATCCTCGGAGCCCTCTCCAGACCTACCCGATTAGATAACCCACGATAGGACTTACACACATAGCACCATCTCAACACATAACAACATAAGCACAACAAGTTCACACCAAATCCATATCAGCATGAATCACAACATTAAGTCAAGAATGCCACAATTGTATACTTCAATACTCATATCACCATTTACTTCTTCAAATCCTTCACAATACGTAAAAGGAGAAATTATTCATATATTTCACGAAACCAAATTATATTCGTAGATATTTTAATAAAGCACTTATTCATTTTAGTAGCAATTGATGATCACTTGATCAATTACTAACACGATCAAGTTAATTCCACAACCAAACACATTCTCAAAGTATAAGAGATATAGACGAGATACTCGCCTCGGATAACCGGAATCAGGAAAGTCGATAAAGGAACTTGAACGGATTGCTTTTCTTTCCGAAACGACTCCAAACCGTTAAGCGCAAACGCAAAGTCGAACTTCAAACGGAAATATCATACGGTAAGAATATAATTGACAATAACAATACGAAATACTCAAACTAGGAGTAATACGTGAGAATAGCACAATTACTACGAGTTCGAACATAAAGAAGATGGATTACGAATGAAATTCTTGTCAAGAGTTTATAGAAACAATAGATCGAACACTTGATGTTCAAGGATTCCTTAAGAACATCAAAAACTTCAATCGATTATGAAGACGGCGAGAAAAATGAACCAAATCATCAGAAGAATCACCAATACTTCCGAATGATTACAAATCAAACAATGATTAACGAAAAACAACTCGAATCTAAAGGATTTCGAAACAAATAGCCAAGAGTTCAAAGTATTTACCTTCGATTCGGATGAAGAACAACGAATTAATCCGACGAAATCCTTGATAATATGCTTCCCGATCGATAATTAATGATTTGAACGGATTAGGAGTGAAAGGTTTGGTGTTTTGGGGCAAAAGTAGTCAATTTCCCCTTCAAAGGGGTATACTGGATGAAAGAAATGGAGAAAAATGGCCGAGGAATCGACCCAGTCATTATTTATACTAGGCTGACCCGAACAGCCCTGTGACCCATCACATAGCGTATACTCCTATTGTTTCGATCATACCTCGATCATACGGACTCCGATTGACTCTCCGTTTGAACTCACGCGAAGCTAATTGCGTCCTCTATAATAGTGTTAACTTTCAGAATTTATAAACATCATCACGAATTTTGGCATCGAAATGAAGTTGACCGGGATGCAACACGTTCCAAGAAAACTCGAATTAACTTCTTAGACATTTCCGAACGATATGAACATGATAAATAATTCATGATTTCGAAAATACGATCACTCTGAACGATGTATACACGAACATGTGCACCATTTCAGTAAATTTGCATAACAGCCCCAAAATAAACAAAAGTTACAAAATGGTCCCAAAAGTCGGAAAATCAATGTTAACGACCCTACATCAAAACGTTCGGTCCTAACATGATTCTAAATATCAAACCAACTTGTAGAAATGTTGGCGCAACAATTTCGATTATCAATCACAATAATTGAACACGAAAGCAAAGAAAATAAAGGACTCAAAAGAATTCGAATAAAACGTCTTCGGAAACTCGTCCGACAAGAAAAATACAGTACGAAACATTCTCAAACTATCAAAACGTTCACAAGCGAATCCCAA
The DNA here is from genome assembly GCA_033398695.1 of Orobanche coerulescens. Classification (NCBI taxonomy): domain Eukaryota; kingdom Viridiplantae; phylum Streptophyta; class Magnoliopsida; order Lamiales; family Orobanchaceae; genus Orobanche; species Orobanche coerulescens. The sequence goes on along the minus strand of CM065818.1, from coordinate 25,516,362 downwards.
AATCTGAAAAATATCAAAAACGAGAAAATAATACTGGAAGTGAAAATCGCAGATATTACAAGAACCATCACCAACCACAGGATTTTCAGATTCAACTGTGGGTTTTGAATCTTCTATAGCTGCATTAGTTTGCCATGCTCTTCTAGGAGCATATTCAGGTGCATGTGGGTTCATGGGCTTTGGAGGCGCAACACCATTTCTTTCAGTGGCAGGGATTTGGTAACTTGAGAACCCCAGGTCTAATCCAGAAACTCCGGCGTGCTTAGTAATACATAGGTGATCTAGGACCACAAGGGATTGGCGCAACAACTGAAGGGAAACCCACTAGTTCGCTAAGAGTGCCTTGGCTGGCTAGAACGTCATAAACGCTAGTGGCAGCAGTTGATTTCATTGAATGGGGCAAAGCAAAGGCACCTGGACTGAATGGCTGAGCAGCGGCTGAAAGTTTGCTTCCATTTGTTTCTACAGTTTTTCTCCCGATCTAGAATATCTGCAGGGGAATGTGTCAACTCGGATCCAGTTTCTTGAGTATCACATTCATTGTCTCCTTTTGCATCTTCGCAATCTGGTAAGGAGTCATCTAGAGAAATTCCTTCTCTCCCGTCATGCTGGGCTGTCTCTTTTGAACTAATGCATAGCTGTTAGTCAGTTTGTTCCTCACTTAATTCCTCAACTTTCTCGAGTAAGGGCTTTAGAACCGTACCTGGCGTAGCCCCTGCTACTTCTTTGTATGACAATGACTTTGAAGCTAATGCTGTGAGAGTGGCAGGAAGCGGAGACACTTTGGATGCTGAAGTGGGAGAACTTTTGATTCCCAAAATCTTTGGTATTTAAGCTTACAGTGCCAGGTTGTTTTGTTAGAGATGCTTTAGCAAAAACAGTCTTAAGTATGACCTTATGCCCCTGAGAAACAGCCTCCTTTATGTAACTGATGTCCTTATAGTGGGAGTGTGCCGAATTAATCTTTAACTTGGCAAGATCTGGATTCTTTCTGTTAAACTTTCGTGTAACACCATTTCCTAGCCGTCCTTTCGAAGTAGCTTCCTGCCCCCCGTCTTCGGACTTTCCTTATAGGATGAGTTGGTCTAAAGGTGGAGGATCATATCTGGTTTCAGCAACCTTGACGAGCCAGTCCGGTGCACCACTGCTTCCCTCCACTATAGCACTTGTTTTGACACTTCCACTGATAATAGAGTTTTCGTTCTTTTCCTCTCGCTGCTCTCTAGGGGATTTATCACCGACTTGAATAACCTAAGAAAACATATCATGAAAAGGCAGTGATTAGCCGTGATGCAGAAGTTAATCTCTCCTATCTAACTAGGAAACAACAAAGGAGAAGAATACTATGCATCGAGGGCTTGAATCTACAGTTCAGAAGTGGAATAAAGTGATTCTAAGTCCAATTACTAAGTAACCACCCAAATCTCTCACCCCTCTAAACCACCACAGTTCTCTGTATGCAGCTTGTTGAAATAATATTTCCTTGCGAAGTAAAACTTAAAGACCAAAGAAATCAGATCTTCTCTCCCTCTCCCTGCCCCCCCACCCCCCCACCACCCACCCACATATAGAGTGATGGGTTTGGATACAAGTGTAACCAAAAATATAAATGAATGTAACAATGAAATGGAGGAATTTTATTGAAAATCAGAAATAATCAGTGAATACAAAAAGACCAGGGAATCTTCCCTCTCTCTATACTATCAAGCAAGAGCCATAAACTAATATAATTATACCTACATCACATAACGACCCCCCCTTATTCTATTTGTCTCTCTTCTAACAACTTTCTCAGCCACTTTTTTCCAACACATGTTTTGCCCTCTGAGAATATACAGGACTTCTCCATTCTCATCATTACTCCCCCCTTCCACTAAAGTATTGTCCTCAAGACTTATATCAGGAAATCGACTCCTAATTGACATGCCATCCTCCGAAGTAGCTTCTTCTACCGAACAACCCTTCCATTGAATTAGCCACTGCAAACAGGATTCCTCGTGGTTGACCACGTTTCGAGAGGCTAATATAGCACTTGGAATTGAGACCTCAGATTCCGAAACTTCCAATTCAGGTGGAAGAACAGCCTCCACTGGTGCATGTACTGCTTTCTTCAACAATGGGACATGAAAGACTAGATGTATCTTTGACGATGAAGGTAACTCTAACTTATACGCTACCAACCCAATACGTTCAAGTGTTTTAAAGGGACCAAAGAACTTAGCTGCTAACTTCTGATGAATACGCCTAGGCACTGACATTTGTCTGTAGGGTTTCAGCTTCACATACACCCATTCTCCAACCTGAAAATTAATATCCCGTCTCCGTTTGTCTGCGTATTCTTTCATTACTGCTTGAGCCTGATCTAAATGTTGTTTTAACTGTCGAAGAGCCTCGTTCCAATCCTGCAACTCTTGAACAACTGCTTGGACCCGAATTTCACCAGGAACTAATTGCATTATAGTAAGCAGTTTCCGACCATACGCTACGTCAAAGGGGGATGTTCCAGTAGACCCGTGAAACGTAGAATTGTACCAAAATTCAGCCCATGGTACCCATAAAGCCCATGTTCTTGGTTGGTCCACAGCAAAACACCTCAAATAAGCTTCTAAACAGCAATTTATGACTTTAGTCTGACCATCCGATAGGGTGATAAGCAGAACTCATACTCAATGTTGAAACTTTTCCTTCCAGAAAAGGCTCAAAAAAGCGGGTCCCTATCACTTACAATTTACTTAGGAATACCATGATGACGTATAACTTCTCTTACGAACACTTCTCCCACCATTTTTGCTGTGTATGGATGTTTAAGTAATAAGAAATGACTGTACTTGGACAACCGGTCCACCACCACTAAGATTGCATCAAAACCTTTCGATTTAGGCAGTCTTACAATGAAATCCAATGAAACATCTTCCCATATGGCATTAGGAATGGCTAGGGGTTGCAGCTAACCTCCTGGAGCAATCGAGATGGCTTTACACCGTTGACACACATCACACGCCTGCACAAAATGTTGTACCATCATAATCATGCCTGGCCAATATAAATTTGCTGCCAATCGTCTATAAGTCTGATAATAACCCGAGTGACCTCCAGTTGCGGTTTGATGGAATTCTTTGAGTAACCCGGGAATGAACTTAGACATTTTGTGAATTACCAAACGGTCCTTGTAAAACAGCATTCCATTTCGCACCTGGAACCCCAGATATTTGGAAGGGTTTGATTCGCACTCCTGACGTTGTTTTTGGAGATTAACATCATCTCTGATTTCATAAAATAGTTCAGCTCCTTAAACCCAGATTGGAGTGGATAGCAGAGCAGTCAGTTCTCCCTCTACTGCCCTCTGAGATAGTGCATCATCTGGCCAATTTTCACGCCCGGGTTTGTAGCATATCTCAAAATCATATCCTAGTAACTTCGCCGCCCAATTTTGTTGATCAAGGCTCGTGATTCGTTGTTGTAATAAGAACTTTAAGCTCTTCTGGTTTGTATAGATGATGAATTTTGTTCCTAATAAATTGGCCCTCCAATGGTGAACCGCCAATACCAACGCCATGATTTCTCGTTCATATGGCGACTTCGCAAGGTTCCCGTCGCTAAGGGCTTTGCTAAAGTAAGCTATAGGTTGTTGCTGTTGCATCAACACCGCTCCTATGTCGCGCCCCGATGCATCACACTCCACCATGAATGGAAACTTAAAATCCGGTAAAGCTAATAGAGGAGCAGTCACCATGGGATTTTTTAAAGTTTCAAAAGCTTGCTGAGCATCCGGATTCCACCCAAAAGCATTTTTTTTGTTAAATCAGTAAGAGGGCGAGCTATACTCCCATAATGGCGAATAAATTTCCGGTAATAGCCCGTGAGTCCTCAATATTTCGCGGAATCGGCCAATCCCAGCTTCGATTTTGTTCGAGTCCATAGCCACACCGACACCATTGATAATGTGTCCCAAATATTCGATGGCTGTTTGACCAAAAGAGCATTTCTTCTGATTTATCACAAAGTGATTTTGTTGTAAGATTGTCAAAGCTACCTCCAAGTCTTTCATATGCTGAACCCAAGTTGGGCTATAGATCCATATGTCGTCAAACAAAACCACGACAGTTTTACGTAACAAGGGTCGGAAACATCATTCATTATGGCTTGAAAAGTGGCCGGAGCATTAGTAAAGCCGAAAGGCATTACCGAATACTCGTAGTGACCATCGTGCGTTCGGGAAGCCATCTTTTCTATACTACCCGGCTCCATACGAATCTGATTGTAACCAGATTTCAAATTCAACTTAGAAATTTTTTTGGCTCCTTTCAATTCATCTATCAAGTCGTCCACCTCCGGAATTGGAAATTTGTCAGGAATAGTCGCCTTATTGAGAGCTCTGTAGTCGACACACATGCGCCATGAGTTATCTTTCTTTCACACGAGGATCACCGAACTGGAGAAGGAACTTCGGCTCGGACGAATCATCTCCAACCTTAATAATTCGTGAACTTGTCTATCTATTTCCTCCTTCTGGACATGTGAATAGCGATATGGTCTCATGCAAATAGGAGTATTCGAACCAGTGAGAGAAATGGAATGGTCATATGAAGGAGGCAGGCCTATTGGTTCACGAAATACACCTTCGAACTGATCACAAAGTATTTGTAATTGATGATGTTGGGCTTTAGAGATAACTGAAGTTGGGAGACCGAGACTTGAACAAGTTGTTGAGCTGGCAAGGATAGCCAAGAATGAAGGGACGCGGAAGTTGGACCCGATTTGGGTATGCCCTCTAAACACATCGGCATTCCGTTGTAAACAAATTTCATTGTTGATTTCTCCCAATTGTGAACCACATCGCCAAGTGTTTCCAACCACTCCATACCAAGAATCATATCCAAGTGTCCCATGTCGAAAACTAAAGCATCTAAAGCAAATTCGCAGGACGCCGCCTTCACCGCTAGTAAAACACAACGTTGATTGATGAACACTCTGTGACCATCACCAAAACGAATATTGAAACCTGGAAAAAATGTTGCAGTTAACCCAAAAGCTTGCATAAGTTTTCGATCAATGAAATTATGGGTTGCCCCACTATGCACCATCATCATTACTGGAATATCAGCGATTAATCCCTCGAATTTGAGAGTTTTGCCTCCGGAAGCGGTTTCAGACGTGCCCCCCAAAAAATTCAAGAGCTGAACACATGCCAGACTCAATTTGGTCTACCAGATGTACGTCGTCCTCTCCAGTCGACTCCAAATTAGAGATTAAGCCCTCAATGTCGGAGTAGCTATCTCCCTCGTCGTCTCCCAATAACAATACCCGAAGCTTCCCTTCGGGGCATTTGTGACCCAGTCCGAATTGTTGTCCACATCGATAGCACAACCCTTTCCTACTCCGATCTTCCCACTCAATGCGTGAGAGGGATTTGACCCCTCGATTCCGGTTGAATAACTGCACAAGATCCATGGAAGAGGGGTTTGGAGTGCGTGTAGGATTTTAGGAGCGTCGCGGTTCAGAGCGAAACCCTATGGTTTTATCGTTATTAGTATGCAGAGTGGGGTGAACCGCTTCAAGTTGGTTATTGAAATGGGCTCGATTATCCTAGTAAGGCTCACCTCCTTGAAACCCTATAAATTTATGGTTATTAATACTCTGAGTGCGCTTAACTCCAGGTCGGTTATTGAAATGGGCTCGGTTATCCCCGTAAGGCCCACCTCCTTGAAACCCGCTGTCATACCCATTATGGTAACGAAAATGAGTCGGCGATGATTGAGTAGATGCCGGGCGTAATAAACCCTCGATGTACTTTGCCAAAAACATTGTATCTAGCCTCGTTTGGGGGCGGTTTAGTCGCACCCACTTCTTCACTTCGTCCCTCAGGCCGGCGATAAAGTACCCCAACATTGGGATTCCAGTAACTTGGGGACCAACGAAAAAAGATATTCAAAGTCATCTATGTAATCGAGTATGGAATTCCCCTGCTTCATGGGTAGCTAGTTGCTCATAAGGGTTTTGGATATCTAGACCGCTAAATCGTTGCAACAATCCACTCTGAAATTGCTCCCATGTTAAAGGATCGTACAATTCTTTTACAATAGTGAACCAATGAGTGCCACGCCGGTCATACTTAATTGAGCCAAACGGATGCGAAGGTGAGAGGGAGTACAATTGATTTCGAAATAGAGGAGAGCTTTCTGCAACCAGTCTTGGGGATCAAAACCAAAGAATTCTGGAAGTTGGATCTTCTTTACTGCCCATGGAAGATAATAGGAAGTACCCACAGATAACTGAGGGCGACTGGTACACTGAGAGGAGGTGGTGTTTGAGCTCCGCTACTCAACCCAGAACCACCGCTGGAAGCGCCATCCGCCGATTCAGATCGTTTCTCCTGCTGCTTGACCCACGCCATCATAAACTTCCTGAACTCCACCGATGCTTTCCGTTCAGTAGCCAAATTGAGTCGCAGATCCTCCAAATCCGTCCAAATCTTCGAGATTTGTTCTTCATGTTGATCCATGCGATTCACCTGAGCTCAAGTTTCAACAGTGGGTATCACCATCTTCCCTTCTCGGTAGAGCGTAGCAAGTCGGACCAACTATGGGGTTTGGATACAAGTGTAACCAAAAATATAGATGAATGTAACAGTGAAATGGAGAAGGAGGAATTTCATTGAAAACACAAATAACCAGTGAATACAAAAAGACCAGGGGGTCTTCCCTCTCTCTATGCCATCAAGCAAGAGCCATAAACTAATATAATTATGCCTACATCACATAACGACCTCCCACCCCCCCCCCCCCTTTGTTCTATTTTTCTCTCTTCTAACAACTTCCTGAACTCCCCCGATACTTCCCGTTCAGTAGCCAAATTGAGTCGCAGATCCTCCAAATCCGTCTGAATCTTCGAGATTTGTTCTTCATGTTGATCCATGCGATTCACCTGAGCTCGAGTTTCAACAGTGGGTATCACCATCTTCCCTTCTCGGTAGAGCGTAGCAGGTCGGACCAACTATGGGGTTTGGATACAAGTGTAACAAAAAATATAGATGTATGTAACAGTGAAATGGAGAAGGAGAAATTTCATTGAAAATAGAAATAACCACTGTAAAGACCAGGGGAGGGGATCTTCCCTCTCTCTATGCCATCAAGCAAGAGCCATAAACTAATATAATTCTGCCTGCATCCCATAACGACCTCCCCTCCCCCTTTTATTCTATTTTTCTCTCTTCTAACAACTTTCTCAACCACTTTTTTCCAACACCTGTTTTGCCCTCTGAGAATATACCTGCAATACCCTTGGGCTAGGAACCTGTTGGACCACGACTTCTCCATTCTCATCACATAGTGAACCTAGCATCCCTTTAGTTGGAATGTAACTGCAAAACCACCATAGAGAAAGTGGAGATGCTTCATATGTAGCTGCATCAGAACATTTTAGTTTTTGTTCGGCACACAAAATGTGAAATCAGATCAGATGAGATGGAGTTTAATCAAATAGCAAGAATAAGGACAAACTAGAGGAAGATACGACTAATATATAGTCTTCGACTCTTTGTAGAAGATCCTAAAAATGGAATATGAACTCCTGATTTAAAAATGCAGAAGATTAATACCTCTGAACGTCGTTTCCTCTGAGCATCCATGGCCTTTAACTCCTGATCAGGACTTATAAAATCAAGAAGATCTGACACACTGTAGAACAATGTTTAAAGGAGACTGTTGGAAGAAGGTTCAACCAAGTTTATGGAAATATCGGATCAATACCTCAAATGACCTTTGCTGGCAATAGATGCATCTGGTTTTGGGGTTCCATTGCGTGCTGCTTCTTGCTGTTCCAATGCTTTTGACTCAAAATACTCGAGCCATGCAGCAGCATCCTGCAGGGTACCAGAAATTAAATTCCATATCGTAATTTTTTATAAATTGCCACATGATAGGCTCCTGCTTTCATAGGGAACAAGCATATGCCAAGAGTCTAGTGGCAACACACGTTCGAGTAAAAAACATGGATGTGCTTCCTGACAACTCAGTGAAGATATACACAAAATAACAATCGTAAGCAAAGGAAAATCAGAATAAAGAAAGAACATGCAATATAGACCGAGGTACATATTTGAAGTTTTATCGGTTCGGTTCAATTTCTCAACCAAACTCACCATTTGCTCACCCCTAATAGCACACACCTTTTCAACTATTTATCATGCAAATGCAACTAAAACATTATTTCTTTCGGTCTTGAGATTAACAAAACTACAAACTGGTCATATGGATGACACTACGTTCATATAGAAAAGGTACTAACAAAATCTATGGTTACAATTTTGACAACCCCTATGACCCAGCATCTCCTATCAAGACGCCTAAAGCACATGATAGAACTTGAGCCACTGAAGCACAGACCTTGTGCTTGTAAGATATAAAGCAATATTGTTGCTTCAATGTGTCAACGGTTGAATATTTGAATGCAGCTTCAATCTGCAATCAAAGAGAGAAAACACTTACACAAAAGCTAATAGTAAATTTTATCAAAAATTGAAGCAAATACAACCATGTGGCATTACCTTTACAGGGTTTTTCACAAAGTAGCTTTTCCACCTTAAAATAAAAGGAAACAATTCAGACTATATTTTTTTTTGATGACTTCAGAACAATTCCGGTATGTTGGTGTTGTGTCGAGATTTATTCACCTCGACAGGCGATCGACCTCAAGGCCGAGCGACCGAGTCCACAATTGGCAAACTCGCCTAAGCGAAGATACCAGACCACCTTCAGGTATCTAGCGATCGACTCCCAAGGCGATCGCCCTTTGGCACCTAGCGATCTACTCTGGTGCCCGGCTAAAGACGGCCGACCTACGCCCCGAACAGAAACGATCGTCCATCAAAGTCTACGAACACTGGATCTCAAAACAGCACCCATGTGCAGATCCGAGACAAGATCCACATTTCATGGATCATTGACCACCAACAGCTGTCTCTGACAAGGACGGCTTTACCTACCGACAAGCCCGCCGAAAGGCATAAGGTGGGACCGCCCGTGACAGCGACTCAGACGCGTGCAGGCTTCTCATTGGACCGCACGGCTGACTGCCAGCGACTCCTGCAGACTTTAAGGAGACAAGCCCATGTGCTAAAAGACGATCGCCCGCTTATTATAATACAGCAAAGGCGATCGCCCAGCAGGTCTAAGTCCTATAAATAGAGAACCTCCTCCTACTGGAAAAAGGTTCCGCATTCAGCTCACGAATTCTTCATTCGGTTCACACATTCTCTATTAAGTTCAGAGAAAATATATATAATCATACATACCATCAAGCTCCCAGCTTCCTCTCCTGAATCTACCTCAGGATTTCTCTCTCAGAACCTCTCATCCAGAAGACGGTCGGCAGAGGCAAGAAGTCTCCACAGTGCAGATTCAAAGAGATTCACAAGCCCAGGAGCTCAAACATACAGCTAATACACGCCGTGAGAGACTGTCGATCTCTCACCGCCGTCACAGCTCATCTACGTTGTTGCAAGAACTCACAGAGCATCATATCTGGTTCTTCTGGCAATCTACACGCTCACTAGCTAAGATAACAAGAATCTTTACACTCATTGTAATTGTATTCTTACATTAATACTTGTATCCCCGAATATTTGTATTAATAATATCTCGCGAGAGCATTCAAGCCCGGGACTAACAACCCCGACAATTCTTGTGTTATTTACTTTTCCCACGGAAGTGTTCTCGCATTTGTTTGCTATCCATTCATTCCATCAATATCTATCTCCGGATAATATTTTGGGTAGCAACAATTGGCGCTAGAGGAAGGGGTATCTATACCTTCATTTTTATTCCTACCGTCCCGAAGAACACTCACTGTTCTCGGGGCATATACTTGAAGTGACACTCACTGCGCTTCAAAGAAAGCCTTCAGAATCATGACATCTGCCGGTACATCAAAGAGAGCCACTCTCCGAAACGCCGGACACCATATCCCGGCTCAATCCGAACCCCAGCCGACGACCGGGGGAAGCCGCGGCAACGCGAGACTCTCGATCCCGCACCTGAGGGATGGCCCCAACCTCTCACTCGACCAGTTCCAAACCGAGGAACAGATCGAGGAGGCTATGGCCATCCTAGTGGAGCGACGGAGAGCATGCGCGTCGCCCGCAATAACTCCCTCGACCGTCCGCCGCATGGGAAAACGGAAATTCAACGGGCTACTGGGCGAGCGATCGTCAGAAAGCCCCGATTTGCGAGAAAAGGCTCTCGCACGACCGGACGGATCCGTATTCAGTCGCCTGGGACGCGACCCGTCATGGCGACCGGGGCATTCTGGTCCCAACCACGAAACGACGGAATCCAAATCCGTCACCAGGAGTTCGGCCTACCCAACACGCGGCCGAACGCAGGTCAACCGTCTGACTCCCGCTCCGATAGCCAGAGGATCAGTACTTGATCGCCTCGGCTCCCGCTCCGAGCGCCGAGCCGTGAGCAGCCAGGCCACGGCGATGGCCGCCATGCAACGCCAGCTCGACGAGATGAAAGCACTCTTGGACACTGGGGCAAGCACCACAAGAAAGATCATCGGGCCGACTGAGCCACTCGCGGTCCACATTGAGCTCGCCCCCGTGCAACCAAGGATCGCTCTTCCCAAAACACCTCTGTATGAAGGGAGATCAGACCCCGAAACCCACCTAAGTAAATTCCGAATCAACATGACTGGGTGTGGGGCATCAGATGCAATCAAGTGCCGGATCTTCCCATTAACATTGGGCGAGCTGGCCCATAGGTGGTACGTCTCGCTACCACCACGATCGATCATCTCCTTTGAGAAACTAGCGAATGACTTCACGTCATACTTCGCCACCAAGGTCGCCAGACCAGAAGGCCCCCACCGCGTGATGAAAATCAGGCAGGGGGAAGACGAAACCGACGCAGATTACATCGACCGAGTAGACGAAATCATCCTCACCGGCGAACCCGTCAGTGACGAGCTCGCTCTCTATTCGGTCCTGGGGGGATTCTACGGTCATTCACCCATGTTTAGACATCTCACCAAGGATATCCCCCCAACCTACGCGATCTTCCGCACAAAGGCTGCCGACTTTCTGGCCAGGCAGAAGCTGCTCACCCTCCGCCTAGGCGAGGAAACGCCACCTCCTGTCCAAAAGACGGCGATCGCCAAAACCAAGAAGGCGATCGCCAAGCCACCCGGAGATCTCAAGGCCTTCGAGGACATGGAAGCCCATCTCCTCCATACGTTCCACCGAACTCCGGCCCACATTTTCTATGCCATCAAGGGGCGCGAACCGCTAAACAAGTCAAAGGCGATAAGGGACCACGGTCACCTGAACCACAATCAATATTGTGCCTACCATAAGAGTCCTGGCCACAGCACCAACCAATGTCGCGACCTCCACAAACAGCTTTGGAGATTGTTCGAGGAGGGTAGGTTGGACAGCTTATTGGCTTAGCCGGAGCCCCTACCAATCTCTAGACACGATCGTCCGAGTCGAACGCGAACAGGCTGGGAAGCTCATACGAGCCGGCCCCTTGATCAACCTCGTCGATCGTCTCTACATGCTTCAATCAAGAGAAGGGAACCTCGAAAGTCTCTCCCCGATCTCCGACCTCATTGAAAAACTGGAGGACTCGCTCGCCATCTACCGTTCATCATCTAACATGTTGAACTAAGGCACGGGATCGCCTCCCCCACACAACGTACACCGTCGACGGTCGGCATTTAACATGACGATCCGAGGTGGAAGAGTGTAGTCATGGTCCTGGTGGTCGATGGAACCGACTGCTTAGGCCATGCAAGGTTCCTTTGGGCTGAGATCGCTCGCCCTTCGTTTAAATACGAGGCGGGCGTAGTCGAAGGACCCTCCAAACAAATCAGTGGACACGATCGCCCGCCCTCAAAGGTTCATCATTTAACCTGGTGAACCCGGACAATGTGACGCGTCACTACCCCCGTCTCAACATATACCGTCGAGGATTGCCATCTAACATGACGATCCGAGGTAGAAAAGAGCTAACTAGCCGCGGACGTGGAGTCGATTCATCCGACGACGCCCCACGCAAGGACTCCTCCAGACCAAGACCGCACGCCCTTCGTTTAAATACGAGGCGAGGCGCAGCCTAACAAAGGACCCTCACAATAAAATGAGTCACGAGACAGACGATGTCGCTCGCGCACAAGACATGGTCGTGGAGATCGGTCCATCGAACTCCGCGATCGTGCACGGCTCCTCAGGATCGAGATGGACGACCTTCCCCGAGGATTCGACAAAGTTGAAGACCGCTCACTCAACGAGTTATTTTCATCCCATTACTTTCACTAAGTGAACAAAAACAAGGGGGAAGAGTGCGGACTACCTATACGACGATCGTCCCTATCCGATCACACACGGAGATCGCCATTTTCCAGATGTTGTGCAGCGATCGAATTTGTAAAAGTTATCTATATGAGTTTATCAATTCACGTAGACCTACACTTGCAACGATCTCTCCTCACACATTTATACAAAGTCAAACAAAAGACTCAAAAATAGCAATCATTCAAGTGATAAATCGAAGAATCAAACGTTCATTTCATTGCTTGAAGGATCAGAATACATGATCCCCCGAAGGCCTAAGTACTACAAAAAGAAAGCTACGAATTACAAGGCAATAAGCTAAAACATAAAAAAAAAACGAAGTGCCTCAGGCCCCTGCCTGGCCTTCGCCTTCAGCCTTCGGAACGGCGCATCGGGATGAACAAGGTTGGCCGGAGTCGGATACCAGCTCAAATCCACGCCGATATCCGCGAGATCCAAGATCGGCAAGGAGAAAGCAAAATGGAGAGGATGCTCGAACGCGTACGCCTTGAAGTTCTCAGCAAGAGGGCCGACCTCCAAACCTCCCTTCTTAGCAGCTCGGATCGAGTCGGCGAACGCCCTATAATAGGCAAACTCGCTGACAAACTCCAAGTTTTGAAAGGGATAGGCCTTGGTCGCCTCTACCTCCCCTTTCAGCTCCGCCATCGCTTGCTGCGCGCCTTGGAGCTCGGCCTCCCTTGCAGCCGTCTCCCCCCTCAACTCCGCCAGCTCGCTAGTCAGCCGAGCGATAGTCACCTTCAGACGATCGGCCTCCGTCTCAGCGGCCTTTTGCGCACGGACGGCATTTGTCATCCGGTCCCGAAAGCGATCGACCGTCACCCGGGATAGCTCAGCATCCTTTCTCGCCAGCTCAAGTTCTTGGCTCGCCCGATTAGCTGCGGCCAGGGAATCCTTCTCCATTGCCACAATCTTGTCGGCGAACTCGGCGTTCTCTTTCCGAGCCGCCTCGAGATCCGCCTGCAGGCGAGTAGTGGAAGGACGCCCCTCATACTCCTGCACAGCCTGGGCAGCCATGGTCTCCGCCTGGAGAGAAAGAGCGAAAGCAGCCTGCATTGTACTCCCAGATCGCTGACGAGCGATCGCATCCAGATCGGTCGTCCAGGCCTTCGGTAAAGCGGAGACGGCCCGGTTGACGTACAACGGGATATCACAGGATTGGCGAGGAGATCGGCTCGCTAGGAAATCCCGCACCATCGGCGGACAAGACAGATCAGTGCTACGGATCCTGCATCAAAACAACAAAGTTAGCACATCTCCCACGCAAATGACAAGTTTCAACTCAGCAAGCAAAGCTTACCTCTCGGCTCTCTCAGGATCGCGACCGAAGTATGGCTTCCCGCGAGGGGTCTCAGCTTCGGCGATCGCCATCTCCCGTAAGAAAGCCGCGGAGGGGGTAGGCTCATTCTCCGGAGGAACAACGGTGATCGGAGGCGCGGCGATCGGCACCTCACTGGCAGGGGCAGAAACTGGAGTTTCTCCCGACCTCTGCCGTTTGCGATTCGTCCGAAGCCCCTCCTCCCGGACTTCCTCCTCAGCCACGATCGGCTCCACGCGAGGCTCCACCTCCGGGATGATAGGTAACGCCACAGGAGGAACCCGAAATGACTTCGTCTGGCGGAGACGACCCAGAACTCCAGGGTTCGACATAGCGATCTCCGGTGGGGGCTCCAGAAAACGAGGAAAGCGAACCTCTGCAATAAGAACAATCGAGCCACAGTTAGTCATATTCCTCCAACAGGACGATCGCCCAACAAATGGAGATCATAGAAATTCGTACCTGAGACCGAGAGATGTCTCGGAAAACGGAATAGGCGAGCGGACAACCAACGACTCTCCTTGTTAATCCGGCTAGCGTTCAAGTCGTCGTCCGACAAACTTCGTATCAGCTCCCAGACGATCAGGAAATCAAAAGGCAACTCCTCGATCGCCGGAATGTGGAAACCTGCAAAAACGAAATCAAATTAGATCAGTTCAGAACACATCCGAGCAAAGGGAGAGTCTGAACCCTTACCGGGATTCCTCTCCCGAAAGCTAGTGGGGATCTCCAGCTCGCCAGTGAGGTTGTCGCTCGCTGAGGCTTTCCAGGCACCGGCGACCCAGAACCACTTCGCCAGATCGCCACGCGCCTTGTTCGGGACCCCAAGGATCACCCGACCGGATCGGCCTTATATATGATAGCCTCCGACCAACCTTTTATGAACCGTCAGCTTGAACAGGTGGTTCATCTCTGACGGCGAAGGGAGGCGGTACAGTCGGTGACCGCCGAACAAGGTGAGAGTGCAAATTATCTGGAGCCAAGCATTTGACGTCAGCTGGAGTGGCGCCACATTTCAAGCAGCCGGCAGATGGGAGATGGAGAACGACAAAGGAAATCACAACCCTGCCTCCATGATCGCTTCGTTCACAGACCATCCCCTCCGGAGGCTGATCGGCTCTCTCATTCTCAGTCGGCACAAAGAGATCCACGTCTAAATGGATATGAAACCTCGTCCTCCAGACGGCCAGATCCTTCCTGGTCGCCGAACTCCTGATTTGGCCAAGAGACCACAGAGATCACTGAGCAGCCCGAAATAGCGATCGTTTGGGAGGTTGATAAGGGTGAGCGATGGAATACTCCCGGAAGTCAAATCTTGGAGACGGGCCGGCCAGCCTCTCCATAATCTCAGCAAAGGCCACATAAGCCTGGCCAAAGGCACTGTGCCGCTCCCAGTAGGCCCTGACCGCAAGATCTCTCTCCATCTGCGAGCGCCTGTGTTCGACGGCCGCCTCCTTAGCCACGTCGGCCTCGTTGAACAGCGCCTCGACCTCCGCAGGGTCAATTCCGGCCCGAATAGCCTCAGCGGCCGTCTCCAGATGGAACTCAGCGGAGAATCCTCCCCGGACATTAGAAGTCCCAGCGGCGGAGGAAGCCCACTCCGGGTGAAGAAGATGTTCCAGCCACTTTTGAAGAAAAGAGGAGAAAAGGAGTGTTCGTCTTACCCAAGATTGAATCGATCGACGATCGGCAACAAAGTCTCCAGAAAAATCTTCAGCAAATCCTTCTTTCTCCAGTAAATGCGCGTAAGAATGAACACTGCCACCCTGCACCTTTTTATAGGAGATGGCAGGGACTTCAAAGCAATTAAGGAGAGTCTCAGGGGTTGAAGTGCAACCGTCGCATTTATTGATCCCCTTGAAACCCGCATACGCGTCTTTTCAAGGACGCGTCAGACGAGGAGTCATAAATGACCGTCGGTCTACCCCAACAGGAATCCGACACGTGTCCCAGAGACCTTTCCGCCTCCACTGCCGTTTCCCGCTCTTTTCAGCGTCCTAGCAGATCGTCCAAATTCAGAATCAATCAGCTCAAAGACGATCGCCAATTCAATAGAACGCAGTCACTCGTCGAAGTTCAGCGATCGCCAGCAGAACCACCTCACCCCACGTTTCCAACATAGGAGCGTGCTAGGGGGCAATTGTTGTGTCGAGATTTATTCACCTCGACAGGCGATCGACCTCAAGGCCGAGCGACCGAGTCCACAACCAATCGAGCTATGGCAAACTCGCCTAAGCGAAGATACCAGACCACCTTCAGGTATCTAGCGATCGACTCCCAAGGCGATCTCCCTTTGGCACCTAGCGATCTACTTTGGTGCCCGGCTAAAGGCGGTCGACCTACGCCCCGAACAGAAACGATCGTCCATCAAAGTCTACGAAGACTGGATCTCAAAACAGCACCCATGTGCAGATCCGAGACAAGATCCGCATTTCATGGATCATTGACCACCAACAGCTGTCTCTGACAAGGACGGCTTTACCTACCGACAAGCCCGCCGAAAGGCATAAGGTGGAACCGCCCGTGACAGCGAATCAGACGCGTGCAGGCTTCTCATTGGACCGCACGGCTGACTGCCAGCAACTCCTGCAGACTTTAAGGAGACAAGCCCATGTGCTAAAAGACGATCGCCCGCTTATTATAATACAGCAAAGGCGATCGCCCAGCAGGTCCAAGTCCTATAAATAGAGAACCTCCTCCTACTGGAAAAAGGTTCCGCATTCAGCTCACGAATTCTTCATTCGGTTCACACATTCTCTATTAAGTTCAGAGAAAATATATATAATCATACATACCATCAAGCTCCCAGCTTCCTCTCCTGAATCTACCTCAGGATTTCTCTCTCAGAACCTCTCATCCAGAAGACGGTCGGCAGAGGCAAGAAGTCTCCACAGTGCAGATTCAAAGAGATTCACAAGCCCAGGAGCTCAAACATACAGCTAATACACGCCGTGAGAGACTGTCGATCTCTCACCGTCGTCACAGCTCATCTACGTTGTTACAAGAACGCACAGAGCATCATATTTGGTTCTTCCGGCAATCTACACGCTCACTAGCTCAGATAACAAGAATCTTTACACTCATTGTAATTGTATTCTTACATTAATACTTGTATCCCCGAATATTTATATTAATAATATCTCGCGAGAGCATTCAAGCCCGGGACTAACAACCCCGGCAATTCTTGTGTTATTTACTTTTCCCACGGAAGTGTTCTCGCATTTGTTTGCTATCCATCCATTCCAGCAATATCTATCTCCGGATAATATTTTGGGTAGCAACAGTTGGTTAGCATAATAATAATACTAAACTTAAGTAAATAAGAGACTCACTCAAGCACCTTATTGGCCATTGTAGCAGAAAACAAAATGTCCTCCCATCTCAAGGAATTTCACTCAATATTGCATCAAGTGATTTCTCGAAATCCTCATTGAGCAATCTATCTGCTTCATCTAGTACTTGAGAAAAAATTTAGTATAATTAAATTTTGGTATAGGCCTTAACCTCTATGCATTATTATGTATAGTTGGTGATAAGGTAAAACTTCAGCATTTATTAACAACAAATAATCCTTGGTTCTCTTCGGAGCATATATTATCTATTTAAGTATCTTAGCAGCATTCAAGCTGCAAGAACAAGCTCAGTTCTTTTGCTAATCCTAATATCTGAAAATATTTTTAGGGATAAATATGCAATATCACGAGTTTGAAATGACTGGTACTGCTACAATTTTCAATTCTCTCTATAAAATGTGATTTAAAAGTCTTGTTTAATAGTATATATAATGAAAGTGGCAGAGAGACAAGGATGTTCAAGCACTAGCACTTGTAAGATCAAACCAACATCAATTACCAAGTATTTCAGCTTACGCAAAGAGAACCGTTCGGTGTTAGAAATACGATCAATTAGACTTCTGGGCGTAGCCACCTACACCATAAGACAAAAAAAAAAAATATTTGAAACAAAATGACCCAGAAGATGCCACATGTATCTGCACATATTGAAGTAAAGTAATGTGAAAACTGATTAAGAAGCCCGAACGTTTATTTTTATAAAAGGCAACAATCACAATACTATTAGCTCCGAAAAAATTCACAATGCAATATAGTAGCATAGCGAAGCTACATCTGCAGCAGCACAACTTACAACAATCTGTGGCCGCTTTGCTTTCTGAGGGCAATATTGTGCTGCACTTGGCCCACGCCTCCTACAAGGCTACAAGCTGCATGGAACATCACAAAACAATTCAATAAAATTCCTAGCAGCAACAAATAAAAGATATTTATGTTCAACTTATCTTACCACTACACATTTGAGGCCAATTCCGGCACCCATCACTTTGAATTGCTCGTCAATTTGAATAGTGAGTTCGCGCGTTGGCAAAAAACGCATGTGGAACTTCGAGCAGCTATAATTATATATCGGATTAAACTATACTGAGTGTCGCAATAAGTGAGACATATATGTTTTATTTTAATTTATGAATAAAATATGGCGGCATGCCATTTTCATAATTATGGAAAGTGGCGCATTACACCAACAAATATAGAGAGAGAGTAGGACAATACCATATCAATATCATACCCCAACCTTCGAGTTTTTTTCACAAGTGCATCTCAATATATACAAAATCCAATCTAATCACCAGGAACTAATATCAAATTCCCTCAACTTGAACTACAAAATTCCCAAAATAATATAAATATTATCTCAACAAATAATTAAGGATGAACATTACCACTAAATTACAAAGCTTTGTGTTCAACTTTACCATCTTAGCTTAAACAAATAAATAACTATAAGAAATACCAACAACAATCAAACAAGACAATTTTACACCCTCTTGTCCACTCAATAATAGTAATAATAATAATAAATATTGGTTCAAAATCATACATAACTGTAGAGTTTAGACGAATGAGAAAATTAATTAAACAATGTGTAGTTGAATGTGGTCAGGTACTTTGCCATGAAGCACTTGTTTGACGTTGTCTTTAAGGGCTTGTGAGTCGTGGTCCAGATCATGCATATACCCAAAGATTGGCGAACAGCCGATAATTATTTTCTCAAGTGTGACGCAATTATCTAAAATATAAGTCAGCAATCTGATATGAGCGCCAGAACCCACGAAAAACCCTGTGAAACACTTTGAGATGTTGGTGCGGATGTCTTTTAGCATTTGTTTTACCTTCTTTCCATCTAGTTAGATCGTTTCGCACGTTCACAAACTGCATGCACAAATAGACCATGTAAGAAAAAAATGCGCCATTACAAGCAATCACACAGTAAAATACAAAGCACCCTGCACAAGTAGTAAAACACCAAGCACCCTGCACAAGTAGCTAGAAAAAGTGCATCTTGTTCGAGGCCACTCTACGAGTCCACCAAAGAGTTTCACGTTACTGTAGCAGCAGTCCGGACGAGCTCTAACAAACTATGGTGATATTAACGAGCTCTACAAACTTAGGACATTGACTACCTCTTTGTAAGAGTGAGGTCTAGAGTTCTAAACCCCACATGCACAGCTACAAACGGAAAAAGGTAAATTTACCAACCTCTAATTCGAATTCTTGAAGACCAGGAGCTGCCCATATTAAAGCAGTTACAGGCAGGAGACCATGATCATACACTCCACTATATCTAACGATCAACTTCTTCAGTTTAGGCATCCGAGGAAAGCCATTCGCTAAAAAAACATATAGCATCAGTAACAATGACTTGTAAGTTATATGTAAAAACAAATTCAAAAAACATAATTGCAGCCACATTTCTCATTTATGATGCAGTAGTCTAACCTTGGGATAAAGGAGATTTAAGCTGAGAATTCTCAGCCGGGAAATGCAAGAAAATACTGCAGAAGCAAAATGCTTTGAATGATCAGGACTTGGACTTATATAGGTATAATCTACTCTAATAAGTTTTGGGATATTCTCAAGTGACAATTTCTGTGATGCGGCATCGACCCTAAGCCATGTAAGATTTGGAGCAGAAACTTTTATGGAACTTTCACCATATATTGAATTTCGACCAGTGCAACAATATATATCCAAGTGCTTTAACATCAGTGTCGTGCCACAGACCTCAACATCAGATGTCAGAATTGCTTTATGGATAAACAGTGTCTCCAACAGGGGGCAATTATGTAGGAACAAATGGATAGCTTCACCGCCCACTTTAAAACATTTCAGACACAATCTCTTGAGGAATTTAAAAGCGATCAGATCCTGAGAGCAACCATATACATTGTTGTCTCTGAACAACTCTTCAAGGGCAACCATATACTCCTCACACAGGAAGTCCAATTCCAACCACACAACTTCTCTGGAAAACACAAATTCGAGCCACTTTGTAACTGTGCACCGCGCTGATTTGTTTACATACAAAGAGATTTTAAATTCTTTCAGTGAAGGGGCTTTATGAGATTGGAGAACCGAGTTTACCATTTCTATATACTTGCACCTTTGCACATCCCATGATCTCCCACGCACAGGCTTTTGATTTCCATGATTGATTTTGAGAAGCTTAGTATTAGATTAGGAGTGCGCTTCCACAAATCAGACCATCGGGAAGAAAGAACACTAGTGGCTATGGATTCCTTCAACGATAGGAAGGAAAGTATGAAAATGATAGTTTCATCTGGCAACTGGCTTATCCTATCTGATTTGAGATTAGGAGTGTGTTTCCACAAATCTGACCATCGGGAAGAAAGAACACTAGTGGTTACAGATTCCCTCAACCGTAGTAAAGACAGTATGACAAGGATAATTTCATCAGGCAACTGGCTTATTCTATCAACTCCAATCTTATGAGGCAACTTGCTTATCCTACCAGTACCAATTTCATCAGGCAACTCGGTTATACTATAAACACCACCATCGCACCCGAGAACACTATCAAACAAAACAACAACCGAATAAAAAATATTAAGAACAGTGCATTAACGAGAAATAGAAATCAAGCCAAAAATAAATCTTACATGAACCAAAAATATTGAACACGCGGTACAGTGATAGGAGATTCAGATTAGCCGAAATATTCGCATGATAACATGATTTATATCATTATGATGGCTGTCATCATCCAAAAATAATCATAAATACTAAAGAGAACTTCTAATTGTTGCAATAACTACGCCAAGGTATAGTTTTTCTGGATCTATTCATGCAGACTTCCATCAATTGGCATGAAGGAGCCAAAACAAGAATCAACAATCAAGGTATCGTTTTTTTGGATCAAATTAGAGCAGATTACGTGCAATCACTGCAGTGGTTAATCTGGCTAGGGGGAAGATGTCCATCGAGCTTGGCAACGGGATATGTCCTATTGATGTTGGTACTATATGGAGACGTCTGGTTTCCAAGGTTGCCATGAAAGGAGTTGGTAAGGATATGGCAAAATACCCTAATGATTTTCAGTTCGGGGTTGGTGTGTCGGCCGGCGCTGAAGCCGTATTGCATAGTGTCAACAGGTTGTTAAGTGAACGTCATGCTGATGGGTCTCTCGCAATGCTTACAGTGGATTTCTCAAATGCATCTAATCTGGTGGACAGGATAGATGAGCATTACTTCATGAGGCCAGGTTGAGGTGCTCTTTCTTCATGGGTAGAATTCTTATATGGGCAGGCTGCAAGGTTGTATATGGGTGACACACATATTTGGTCCACCACTGGGGTTCAGCAAGGCGACCCTTTGGGAACACTTCTTTTTGCTCTTGTTTTGCATCCGCTTGTTCATAAGATCGAAGACAATTGCAAGCTTCTTCTCTAGGCATGGTATCTTGATGGTGGGACCGTCATTTGGAGATTCGGAGGAGGTAGCCAGAGTGTTGGACATCATTCGGGTGACCGGTCCTGGATTGGGTCTTCAACTGAATATTAGGAAGACGGAGCATTTTTGGCCTTCATGTGATGGTAGGAAGCTTCGTGAGGGTTTATTCCCTGTGGACATCGGGAGGCCGACTTTGGGGGTGAAACTTCTTGGAGGGGCTGTTAGCAGAGACAAGGGATTCATTAGCTGCCAACGCTGTTGAGTTGATGCGCATTCTTCCATAGTTAGGCGACCCGCAGAGTGAGCTCTTTTTGCTTCGATCTTGTATGGGTATTGCCAAACTTTTCTTTGGTTTGAGGACGTGTCAACATGTGCACTTGGAGGAAGCATATGCGGGTCGATCGAGGACATGGTGGTTTGTGGAGGTCCTTTCTTTGGAGACATCCAGTGGAGACCGGCTTCCTTGCCCATTCGGTTTGGTGGTTTAGGCTTGTACTAGGCAGTAGAGGCTTCCTCGTATACTTTTGTGGCCTCCAGGGCCCAATCTTGGGTGTTACAAGACCACATTTTAAGAAACTTGACTATGTTTGTGCTTTGTCTTGACTTCGTTATGATCTCGAGCTTTGACTTTAGCAATTTTACTAACAAGGAGGCCGCCCCCCTTAAAACCCAACATGCATTGGCGAGTGCCTATTTTAGTAAAATTGTCCAAGACATGGAAGTTCACTTCGACATGACCGTTGGATAAAAGGCGGTTTTTGAGTGTCTACGAGCACTACATGCTCAGGATTTTCTTCTGGCTATCCCTATAGCCCAAGCATGTCCAAGGGTCAAGGGTCGACCCGGACCCGACGGAAACCTGTCCCGACCCGGACCCGGCGGGTCACGGGTCATACGGGTCAAGGGTCGTACGGGTTGCGGGTTAGGGTTAGGGTCGACCTAATTCCTATCCGCTGACCCGGCGGGTCACGACCCGCCACTGACCGGCCGGGTCGTCCATTTTAAAAAAAAATCCCTTCTGCTGGCCCCACCCACCGCACCATGCATATGCAGCAGACTACTTTTTAGGAATAGAGCAACGGTACTGTCTGCACTGCACTCTGCAGTGCAGAATTTCTTTTTTTAAATTTATAAAAAATACACATTTTTCCTATAAATACCCAAAATCCAATTATTCTCAAGTTTACAAATTCAAATTATTCTCATAATGTCAAACCGAAGACGTAACTCCGTGAGTGGTTCTTCAAGCGGGTCCGGACTAAGGGACGAGGAGGAGTTCGATACGTAACAAAACTTCTGGATGCGTATTTTTTTTTGAGATGTACAATTATCATTTTGTATTTGTAGAAACGAATAATAATTTTCTAAAAATTGTTTCAAACCTTCCATTTTACATAGAGGGTCCAAAACAAATGCAATAAGGTAAACATCCGGAATAATTTTGAAATAACTTAACCATTTAATTCTCATATCACTTATGGCAACTTTAATGGAAGGTACGTTAAGACCATCTTTAAGTGAAAATGCAATATTAATTGCTACGTGACAAAATAAGTCCGATTACATCTCTAAAACTTTTGTCCAGAAGTTTTGTTACATCCTGAGGAGGAGTTCGATATGGACAAAACTTCTGGTTGCGTATTTTTTTTTGTTTTATTAAAAACAATGTCAAATAGTTATTGCCGACGATATCAAGAGCATTTAACTCGCGCGGTAAAAAATTATTTCTACGATATCAAGAGTATTAGAACGAGACCGTCTCGAGTGCCAATATAACCCATCTTATTTGTTCCCGACTTTTTGTTCTATATTTCTTCGGCTAATTTGCGCACAGCTCTGAGATCTTTCAGAATCTTGGTAATCTATTCTTTATATGAGGAATGATACATCAACACCCCATCATCCACACCCCACCAACACCTGTATTGCAGGGTTGTACTGCGTGCTTTACAGATAATACAACTTTAAATAATATTAATTAATATTATAATAAAATATTTATAAAGCACACAATACAATCCCTGCAAAGCAGTGTGTTGACGGGGTGTTGATGGTTGAGGTGTTGATGTATCATTTCTCTCTTTATATTTATGTGTGATAGATAACAACCAGAAATTGTGCGAATAAGAACATAAAATTTTCTGAGATAACACATATTTTGATATATATGGTTTTTATAAAATCCCGGAAGGATATTTTTTTTAATATTTTTCATAGATATGACATGGATTTGATAGAGCAAACATTATGTGTTTAATGGTCAAATTTTTATAAAAACATTCTAGAAGAATGATAATATTTTTATATATTCCTGAAGGATGTATCCATAAGATAATGAAATTCTTAATCTTTGGATGTAATAAAATTTTGGTATAAAGAGTTAATCTTGTGATGATAAAATGTATCCTGATACAATATTTTGAAAAGGGTTATTAATAAAATTATGAGTTGTTATCTTGTCTACTTTTGGTCGATTAATATATGAACTTTTTTTATGAAGGATAATGAAGTTCAAGAATGATATGCACTCCTTCAATGAAGTGAATGTGATAGTGATAAGAAACTAAAGGATATAAACCATACCCTTAGTGATGGTTATGATCTCGCAATCATGAATACATTCGATTCTATTCTTATCACTTGTATAAGAAATGTTTATCTTGATAAAAAAAAAAATTGAGGATGTCTACTCAAGTACTATACATCAAATATAAGTCAATACAAAAAGAAGGAAAGTAGAGGAGAGGGTATAATAATTTTTTCCGGTGTAGACTACCAGCACAAAAAAATATCGTTGTCCTTTATAATATAGATAATGCAACTAGATACTGTATAATAAAAAAAATAAAATATCTTTCTTCTCTTTTTATCTTTAAATAATATAATAAAATACTATATAATAATACAATATTATCTCTCTACTCTTTTTATCTTTAAATAATACAATTAAATACTATAATAATACATTATCATTTAACTCTTTTTTTATCTTTAAAATAAAACAACTGAATATAATATAATAACACAACATTATTAAGTTATTCAAAATAATTTGATATGAACAGTAAAAAAATAAAAATTCTAAACCTACAACAAATAATTATTAGAATAGTTCTGATACCTAACATTCTAAACAAATAATTATTAGAATAGTCCTTATACCTAAAATTTTAAAGAAGTGTTTGGGAATCAACGAATAGATGTATGCTGATAGTTGATTGCATTAGCTGATTTGACTAGCTGATTGTATTAATGAATTATATAAAAGTGTTTGGTAAAATTAACTGACAGCAGATAAGAGTTTGTTTAACCTAAATAGTAACGTCAATTAATATCATTATTTTTTACTTATTAAAACTTAATCTATTAATTATAATATTTAATATTAATAAATAATGTTAATTTTTTATATTCATGGGTGTTTAGTTTAATTAGTGTGAACACCATTGAAAATTAATAGATACGGTATAACATCATTATTCTCTTTACAAACTTACTTCTTTTTAGTTATCGGTTGTAACACCCCAAACTAGGCGGATATTACAGTGCCGTGAATGTAACGCCCCCAATCCGCTCAGGGATATTACACGCCGTAGAACCTTTCCTCAAGGATCTACCAGGCTGGTAACGACATTTAACATCTCGACAATGCCTTCGAGGCTACAATGACTCAGTAGACCGATTTGGTCTTTCCACAAATACATACAACTCATGCCCACGCAGGGGACAAAATACAACTACACCTGCATTTACGGGAACAATACAAAGAATGAAAATAAAGTACAATCGAACCAACACACGATGTACGGTTCCTCATGTGATTAGTATCGATCATCTTTCATCATCCTTCGTGCCGACTCCGTGTTATGCTCCAAAACCCGAATGCAAAACAGACATCCACCCCCGAATACTCTGGGGTTAGCAAACTCCACCGTTTTGCTAGTGCAAATACAAAGTGCAAATACGAGCCATACAATTCACATTCCACGAATAACAATAACCGAGGATCCTCAAAGATCCAAACGAAACGAAAAGTACTTCCCGAGGCAAGGGTTTGAGAAAACATTTCAAAACGAAATATCATAAATCAATGGAAGTAATTTATAAAACAGTTTAGAATGCCATCGAGGTTTTAATAGAAAACAATTTAGGATTATCAAATCCTACTTTTCAAAACCAAAAGACAAAAGGGGTCACCGCCCAAAGGTTTATTTTCGAAAATGACATTAACCAACCGTTGGGATTTTAGCCCCAAAACCGTAAAACGACTTTTACAAAACCATTGGGATTTTAGCCCCAAATCTCATCAACTCACAAGACACAAGAACGACCGAGGTTCGTATCCCAACATCAAAATAAACATATAAAGGATTTAAAACAAAAAAAAAAATACTCCAAAGGCCATCCTAGCCAAGTAAGCCAAACGAACAACTTACCTCTTACACACTTAGTCAATGCATGCAAATGAAAACCGTTCAAAAGCACTCATTTCCGAAATGCCAATATCAAATCACATTTGCAAAAATGCACCACAATTAACCGTCGATCCACACCTCCGTGGACCCCTACCGAGACCCCGTCGGATCTAACCCGTAGTGGTTAAAAGCAAAGCTCGCGGTCCACAGCTTCGTGGAGCCCTACCGAGACCCCGTCGGATCTAACCCGTAGTGAGCATACACACACACACGTTACTCATGCAACACTAATATGCTAAGAATGTAAGTTCATTAAGAATACTCACTAGAGATGGCCATTAACTCGACACCATTTTCAAACTCTTCAAATTTACGATAACAAGATTAAATAAGGGAATACACGATTCCATAACTTAAACAATAGGAGTATCATCATAAAATCCTTCAACGTTCAAAATAACCAAATCATAATCAATTCTCAAAACACCGTTCACAAAACACACGCGTTTTGAAAGAAAGCCTTTAACGAGGCCAAACCGAAATCCTTTTGAAACTTCATTTCAAATAACCAAACCAACACATCAAAACGACCACCGATCATCATATACATAAAACGAGAAAAGTATGGGCAAGGTACTTGCCTCGATACCACGAGCACTGAACCACGAACGGATACGGCTCAACCGGGAAGCTTCGGAACGCCCGATGCTAACGAAAAGGAAGACGACAATGAACGGAACGGAAGAATCAAGCACGACCGTGAGGAACCGACGAAAATGAACCTAACGATTCGAATAGCACAATCACAACCACTTCTAAACGATTATGGAAATGGAATACACCCGGAACCCCGCCTACGATTCATGTATATTCATACCGAAAACAACAACGAGGGCGGACCACAACCAAACCCTCTCGATTCCGTAAAAATCCACAAAATATCCATGAATCCGTAGGGAAACTAAAGATACTAACAAGATTAATCATATTCATCAAGAATCCATCAACAAAACGGAAAGAATCGGACAAAACCCCAAAATCCCCAATTATCCAAAAAGGTAGGGTTTCAAGAGATATTACCTTGAGTGATTCAAGTGTTAAGATCCGTAGAACACGCGTTAGATTGATTATCCGAGCCTCACAACCGAAAAGAAATGATGAAAATCGACCCCCGGATGAAGAACTCTCCCCCTCTATACTTTCTCTCGCGCGCAAAGGAAAATGGGGAAGGAAATGAGCTTCACGCTCAAAACAGCACATTTATAGGGTAACGCAGCAGAACCTATCGGCCGGCCTATCGGCCGATAGGCCCAACCGATAGCCATACGGGATGCCGGCAGTAGAGTCTATCGGCCCCCCTATCGGCCGAAAGGCTCCTGGGAGTGCTCGCCAAAATCAAACGACCATAACTCTCTCGTCCGGACTCGATTGACTCACCGCTTGAACCATTGGAAAGCTAACTCGATGTTCTATAATATTGCAAAGATTTATAATTTTGGAGTCGCCAAAAATTAATGGTGATCTAACAAAGACGAACTCATACTTAGAAAAGTCGTTTAGTAATCCCGAATTCAACAAAACGACACCGAAACCCGAACTCGAATACTAACCGAAGATACGGTTACGAAGTACTCACAAAGACGAATCTAAGAGCTAGTAGAACACACAATTCCGACCACCCGAAGGCTCGAAATTCGACAACGGAAGGTAATTACCCCAAACTTTGGGAAATTACGAAAATGGCCCAAATGCCCGAAAATCACCATACGTGATCGAATAACCAAACCGGTTCAAAACACGTCTAACAAAGTTAAACGGACTTGGGAAACTCAAACAATAGCTTGGTCGAGATTCGCAAGAATCGAACTCAAGTGCGGAAAAGTCGCTAAAAAGCACAGAACTCAACGAAACGACACCGAAACGAACTCGGATGTCAAAAAGTGTAGAATTAATCATTCTCAGAATGACGAAACGGTCATGAGCGAGTCGTCAAAACGGACTCCGACCGAAAGAAAAGAAATTACCGGAAATCGAAAATTGCGGATATTACATTCTACCCTCCTTAAAAGAAGTTTCGTCCCGAAACTTAAAACAAGTAGGGAGAAGAAATATTCCGCCAGGAAAAACTCAACGAGACACACAAGAATGCGTAACTAATGCCCAACGGCGAAATGTTACAAACAACGCAAAGGAATATACGGCGTGTAAACACGCTCCACGGTGACCAACACAACGTCGCCGTTAGGGATATAATAAAACCGACAAGTGACAAGCGTCATCAAACGGATACTATAGCCAAGTCAATTATCCGACAATCGCAAAACACAACGAACGAAAATCAATATGATTGACCAACCCAACGGTGCATCAATCAAAACGCGAGCCAACCGCTGAACAAACACGGAATCCCACCGCCTAAGGGATGGAAGATCGAAAACGAAACTAATTTCCCGAACTGAAGGGAATTACGAAGGAGTCTGAATGCTCAATAATCACGAAACGAGAACAAAAACCGAACAAACAAACGATCGAGACAACAAAAATCGAACAATCATGTCCGAAACACGAAGGATAATAAAATTCAAACAACAACTCCAAGGTTCACATCTCGACTCGAGACAATATATGATCCGGTGAAAACAACAGATGTGCATTCACATAAGATCCACAGGAAAGGGAATAGCAATTGAAAAGTCACAACGACGAACGAGTTATTCAAACGATACCACACTCGTTCGATAAACAAAAACAAGGGGCGGACAATCTCGAAATGTCAACAAACATAAAGGAGTCGAAAACATAAGAGTTCCAAATCCGATCCACTTCGAATAAAAGAACTAGTAGAACCAGATGATGTCACTCCCAAACAAGGTTCACAAGAATCGAACTGAACCCGAAAAAGTAACATCGATAACCAGATCGACCCACAACAAGATCACAGCTCGTTCGGACGATGAAATCGAAATACAGAACAAGTTCATAAAGTACCAACGAACATGAGCGAATCGATAGACTGGGGAAGAGAAAACACAGAAGTCAAAATAGTACGGGCATTACCTCCGACCTCGTCCACGAAATTCACAAAAACGGGAGCAAGGTAACAAGACATTAAACAATCGACGCATAACGGAACCATCACCGACGCACACGGTCATACCAAACCAAGCTCTAACAGCTCGCACATGCGCGACAACGCAGAAATTGCCATGAGGCGACAACATTCAATACCAACACTCCGCCTCTCACAGGGGCTAGCACAACCAATGTGTGGAAAGCGTCTCAACGCTCACACCGCCAATTCGGTCATATTCGGGAGAAAGTATCAAAGGACAACGCGAACATCACGCATACATACCCAACCCTCAAACGGGAATGGATAGGTTTTAAAACGAAAACCTCATTTTGAAAATAATTTAGAAGAACACCGATTGATCTTGAGTATCATCTTTCAAAAAAGTACAAACGTGAAACATCGTTATCGAGACATTGGGAACCATTTTGCATTTGATAAAAATGAGGACATTTTCTCTTAGTGAAAACTTTCAAAATATTCGACCCTCGGGTCTAAATAAAAGTGTTGAAAATATCTCAAAACATTTTGGTCCTCGAGGTAGAAAAATTTTTGAAATATATTGTGGCACCTTGGATGTACCACAAGAAAATAACCCATTTGAAAAGTATGTCTCAAATTTATTTTTCTAAGATACTCAAGGTTTTCAAAAATCCGCTAGGCCGTAATGCCCAAAACTCACACATACCGACGTTGATAAAACAACTCCTAGCACACACATCAAAGCGTTTAAAATCAAGACAATACATGTCTTTAAACGAAAATAAACGATAAAATACCACATTCGTAACAAAACCACCGATAAAATACCCTCCCTTGGCTAGTGAACAAGCGACAGCGTATAAGCACAAAGCTTCCACAATAGAACTTGTAAAGCGTGCAAATCGGTTCGAAAATCATCAACAACGGAGAAAAACAACAATAAAAAGACATCACAAACATTTACACTCCTCGTATAAATCAAATACGAGAGTCGACTAAATACATATCGTGAAATCAAAATTCACATAAGATTCCACCACTTAACAAATAATCATAAAAATAGCTCGTGTCACACGAGGCACAACACAAAGAAGGGAGACTTACTTCCACAGGTCGCACGAAGATGATGATCGCCCCACGATACTAATCACGACCAACAAACTCAAACGACGCGTCGCGACACTCGATCGGATAAAAATCCAACGAAACAAGACTCAAACAACACGACTTGACCCGACAGCCTAGGTTTCCTCAACCTAAGCTCTGATACCATTTATGTAACGCCCCCAATCCGCTCAGGGATATTACACGCCGTAGAACCTTTCCTCAAGGATCTACCAGGCTGGTAACGACATTTAACATCTCGACAATGCCTTCGAGGCTACAATGACTCAGTAGACCGATTTGGTCTTTCCACAAATACATACAACTCATGCCCACGCAGGGGACAAAATACAACTACACCCGTACGACGGGAACAATACAGCAGCGGAAAATAAAGTACAACTGAACCAACACACGATGTACGGTTCCTCATGTGATTAGTATCGATCATCTTTCATCATCCTTCGTGCCGACCCTGTGTTATGCTCCAAAACCTGAATGCAAAACAGACATCCACCCCCGAATACTCGGGGTTAGCAAAACTCCACTGTTTTGCTAGTGCAAATACAAAGTGCAAATACGAGCCATACAATTCACATTCCACGAATAACAATAACCGAGGATCCTCAAAGATCCAAACAAAGCGAAAAGTACTTCGAGGCAAGGGTTTGAGTAAACATTTCAAAAACGAAATATCATAAATCAATGGAAGTAATTTATAAAGCAGTTTAGAATGCCATCGAGGGTTTTAATAGAAAACAATTTAGGATTATCAAATCCTACTTTTCAAAACCAAAAGACAAAATGTGTCACCGCCCCAAAGGTTTAATATCTGAAAAATGACATTAACCAACCGTTGGGATTTTAGCCCCAAAACCGTAAAACGACTTTTACAAAACCATTGGGATTTTAGCCCCAAATCTCATCAACTCACGGTACACAAGAACGACCAGGAGGTTCGTATCCCAACATCAAAATCCACAGATAAAGGATTTAAAACAAACAACAAAATACTCCAGTGCCATCCTAGCCAAGTAAGCCAAACGAACAACTTACCTCTTACACACTTAGTCAATGCATGCAAATGAAAACCGTTCAAAAGCACTCATTTCCGGAAATGCCAATATCAAATCACATTTGCAAAAATGCACCACAATTAACCGTCGATCCACACCTCCGTGGACCCCTACCGAGACCCCGTCGGATCTAACCCGTAGTGGTTAAAAGCAAAGCTCGCGGTCCACAGCTTCGTGGAGCCCTACCGAGACCCCGTCGGATCTAACCCGTAGTG
This sequence comes from Orobanche coerulescens, assembly GCA_033398695.1. Lineage (NCBI taxonomy): Eukaryota > Viridiplantae > Streptophyta > Magnoliopsida > Lamiales > Orobanchaceae > Orobanche > Orobanche coerulescens. The sequence continues at coordinate 25,485,067 of CM065818.1, read as the reverse complement.
AGCATACACACACACACGTTACTCATGCAACACTAATATGCTAAGAATGTAAGTTCATTAAGAATACTCACTAGAGATGGCCATTAACTCGACACCATTTTCAAACTCTTCAAATTTACGATAACAAGATTAAATAAGGGAATACACGATTCCATAACTTAAACAATAGGAGTATCATCATAAAATCCTTCAACGTTCAAAATAACCAAATCATAATCAATTCTCAAAACACCGTTCACAAAACACACGCGTTTTGAAAGAAAGCCTTTAACGAGGCCAAATCAAATCCTTTTGAAACTTCATTTCAAATAACCAAACCAACACATCAAAACGACCACCGATCATCATATACATAAAACGAGAAAAGTATGGGCAAGGTACTTGCCTCGATACCACGAGCACTGAACCACGAACGGATACGGCTCAACCGGGAAGCTTGGGCGCCGATGCTAACGAAAAGGAAGACGACAATGAACGGAGCGGAAGAATCAAGCACGGCCGTGAGGAACCGACGAAAATGAACCTAACGATTCGAATAGCACAATCACAACCACTTCTAAACGATTATGGAAATGGAATACACCCGGAACCCCGCCTACGATTCATGTATATTCATACCGAAAACAACAACGAGGGCGGACCACAACCAAACCCTCTTGATTCCGTAAAAATCCACAAAATATCCATGAATCCGTAGGGAAACTAAAGATACTAACAAGATTAATCATATTCATCAAGAATCCATCAACAAAACGGAAAGAATCGGACAAAACCCCAAAATCCCCAATTATCCAAAAAGGTAGGGTTTCAAGAGATATTACCTTGAGTGATTCAAGTGTTAAGATCCGTAGAACACGCGTTAGATTGATTATCCGAGCCTCACAACCGAAAAGAAATGATGAAAATCGACCCCCGGATGAAGAACTCTCCCCCTCTATACTTTCTCTCTCGCGGCGCAGTGGAAAATGGGGAAGGAAATGAGCTTCACGCTCAAAACAGCACATTTATAGGGTAACGCAGCAGAACCTATCGGCCGGCCTATCGGCCGATAGGCCCAACCGATAGCCATACGGGATGCCGGCAGTAGAGTCTATCGGCCCCCCTATCGGCCGAAAGGCTCCTGGGAGTGCTCGGCCAAAAACTGAAACGACCATAACTCTCTCGTCCGGACTCCGATTGACTCACCGTTTGAACCATTGGAAAGCTAACTCGATGTTCTATAATATTGCAAAGATTTATAATTTTTGGAGTCGCCAAAAATTAATGGTGATCTAACAAAGACGAACTCATACTTAGAAAAGTCGTTTAGTAATCCTGAATTCAACAAAACGACACCGAAACCCGAACCTGAATACGAACCGAAGATACGGTTACGAAGTACTCACAAAGACGAATCTAAGAGCTAGTAGAACACACAATTCCGACCACCCGAAGGCTCGAAATTCGACAACGGAAGGTAATTACCCCAAACTTTGGGAAATTACGAAAATGGCCCAAATGCCCGAAAATCACCATACGTGATCGAATAACCAAACCGAAGTTCACAACACGTCTAACAAAGTTAAACGGACTTGCGGGAAACTCGAAACAGCAGTTTCGGTCGAGATTCGCAAGAATCGAACTCAAGTGCGGAAAAGTCGCTAAAAAGCACAGAACTCAACGAAACGACACCGAAACGAACTCGGATGTCAAAAAGTGTAGAATTAATCATTCTCAGAATGAAGAAACGGTCATGAGCGAGTCGTCAAAACGGACTCCGACCGAAAGAAAAGAAATTACCGGAAATCGAAAATTGCGGATATTACAGTGAATCCCCGACTGGGACCCACCAGGCAAATTAAAATGATGAATTAAATAATATAATTGTAGTACCGAACCACATTATATTACCAAGTACTCCGATGAGGAGTTTAAGTGCAACACACCAGGACAATACCGAATACTAGTATATTTTATATGGAGATAAAATACACCACCCTGAACAAATAAACATTTCAAACGGAATTTGCAGCGGAAAATACAAATGACGGAAATGACTGAAATGACTGAAACAAACGGAATGACTGGGGCCCCCTACTAGTATCACTGGGACTCCTCGCCGTCAACATGCTCTTCCCGTGCCTTTGCCTTGCCGTGACCTGAAAACAAAGTCCCCCAACGGGGTCAGTTACACAGAACAACAATCCTCAAGGGTTGAAAATACACAATCATGATTAAACTGAAGTTATGAAATGTCCTTAGTTATGAATTACGCTGAAGAGGAGTATCATAGTACGCCCGTAATGTTCTGTGCAAGTGTACAAGACGAATGACCGGACACACCCGTCCTTGTACCTAATTAGTCTCACGGAGTTAAGCTTTACCGTATGCACGGTCCAATGTATCGGTGAACCCAATACATGACCATCGTGTGCCCGACTAAAAATTCCACACAACCACACCCGGCCACGCAATACGAACCCAGAAGGTCATATGAACGAAAATGACCAATATGAATATCAATGAATAATAATAAACTGACAAAGTCAAGAATGACTCACCGATATGAAAGTGATAATGAAGTGATTGATAGTTTCAATGAAATGATTGGAACCGCCGTTCCTCGCTAATGAAGTGATTATTCAACAATTACAAGTCTCAATATGATTAATACAATGATGAATGAGTTATGGTTATGAATGATCAACAACAAAAGGAATGAATATCCTTTTAACCGAGTAAGAATCAACTTACTCAACACCGATGAAGAATGTCCGTCCACGAACAACGTCCTAAATGAAAAGTCGGTCGCTCGAACAACCTTGAATAACAATAATTACCAACAACCGATCAATACACGAATCAAATACGATCATAACCGATTCAAACGTCGATACAAAAATATCCGAACTCGTAGATGTACTCTAACGATAACGTTGAGAATATCCTTCCCGTTGGTTAGAACCAAACCCAATTTATCGAACCAACTCCAAATGATTGATTCAAACCAGCAAAACACTATCAATGACATCAATAATCTCATAGAAATCCACAATTCAAGTTTACGACAACAACAATCAGAAAATCCCCAAATTAACCGAAGTCAACCCTAAGGGTTCTTGAAATAATTCCTAAAATAGCCATTAAATCCGTAGGAATACATTTATCCAATGTAGATAATCCATATCTAATGTATTCCAACAATAATCCAAGATTACACGAAGAAATCGGAAGGAAAAACCCAAAAATCCGAAATTCTAGATCCAAGAGATTAATACCTTTGATTTGATGTTAAGGAGATGATGAAGTGGTGATAATCCAACTCAAAGCCTTGAATATGATGATAGGTGATAGCAGCTCGAAGAGAACACTCCAAGTCGCCCAAAATCGCCCGAAGTCGCTCCAAAAACGAAGGGAAATGAGAAATGACGAAACTCAGGCTAACTGTCCAATATATAGTCACTCCAGGTTAGCGTGCGCTAGCCCTTGTGCGTAGCGTGCGCTATCGGGTAATTTGGGTAGTCCAGTACCCACTGTCCGAAAACGGTAGCGCGCGCTACGTACCTTTTGTAGCGTGCGCTACAACCATACCATTAGCGTGCGTTAATACCCATGGGTAGCGTGCGCTAACGAATTATTAGATGCCCAGTACTGGAATCCAGAAACCGTCTGTCCTCTGATCTGACCTCGGTAGCGTGCGCTACAACCAACAAGTAGCGTGCGCTACTACACCGCTTGCGTACGCTAAAACTACTCATAGCGTGCGCTATGAATTAATCGATGCGATCCAGGTAGCCACCGGACTCAACTCGATCCGTCCTTAGCGCTACACCACATTTTAGCGTGCGCTACTACAACCCACTAGCGCGCGATACTTACCACGGGTAGCGTGCGCTACTATAACTCACTGCGATCCGGTACCTTACGGATCGGCCAGTGGTAACATTAGCGTGCGCTAATGCTGAGTGGTAGCGTGCGCTACCTATACTCAATTAGCGTGCGCTAAAAAGAGTACGTAGCGTGCGCTACTCCTCACGCACAGTCCACAATGAAAATGACGATGATGATAAACACGGCACGAAACTCTAATTAGATTAGTGATGAATGACGATTGATACTCGATACAATTACTCTGAATGATGAATACCATGATTGAATATGAGTGACAAATGATCATTAATGAGTGAAATTACTGAGTAACAATTACTGAATGATAAATACTGAATGATAATAACTGAATTACAACCGGGTATTACATCGGTAACCATGAAAAATAGTAATTTAAAAAGTTATATTTTTCACATAATATTAATGCACAGTTAGATACGGTATAATACTAATGGCTAAGAATGTAATTTTAATGGAATAATTCAATCCGCTCTTTCCAAAACGCTGCTAAAATTAGCATTTTCAAAATTAATTTTTTGAGGCCAATAAACTCTTTCAATTTATTGTTCACCATTCCAAAACGCTGCTAAAATTAGCATTTTCAAAATTAATTTTTTGAGGCCAATAAACTCTTTCAATTTATTGTTCACCAAACACCTAAATTAGTTGTTTCATTTAATTAAATCTCTAATTCAGGGGTTGTTTGGTAGTTGCTGAATGATTTAGTGCAGAATGGTTGAGAGGCCAGAAAGGTTGAGAGGCTCTGTATGGTTGAGTGCAGAATAAAATTTGGTTGTTTGGTAACTGTTCTGAATGGTAACTCTGAATGGTAACAAATTACCATTTTACCCTTCTGTATAAAAGTAGCGATTAAAAATCTCATTTTTCCTCCCCTTGCGTATCAAAACCTCTCCTTTTTATAAATAAACCCTAATTTTTATAAATCATTGTGTATAATATTTTTAAATTTAATTCATTTAAAATAATAATAATAATTATTATGATGTATAATATTTTTAAATTTAATTCATTTAAAATAATAATAATAATAATTATTATTATGTATAATGTTTTTAAATTTAATTCATTTGAAATAATAATAATAATTATGCATAATATTTTTTAATTTAATTCATTTAAAATAAAAATAATAATTATGTATAGTATTTTTTAATTTAATTCATTTAGAAAATTATAATAATAATTATGTCTAATATTTTTTATTTATTCATTCAAAAAATAATAATAATATTTATGAATAATAATTCTTAATTTAAGAGGAGTGGTAAATATGGAAATTGTTTGCCTCTTAATGGTTGAGAGAGGGTATGGATGCTTAATGGTTAAGAGGTTATTGTAACCATTAAGAGGTCATATTTTTTTTGCCAAACAATCCTGACCTCTTAGCAATTCAGAGGTAGGCTCTTAATGTAACCATTAAGAGCCAAACAAACAGCCCCTAACTCCTATCCACTAATCTTATCAAACACCCCTAATTTTGAGAATCTTAATTCCAGCAAACCCTCACAAATACTCCCTCTGTCCCAGACATAATTGCTACCTTTTTTTGGACGCGGATATTAATGTTAGAGTTGTTTATTAGTATTGTGTGTAATAAAATGATATTTTAAGAGGGGTAATAATGAAAATCTAAAATCATATTAGTATTGTTTATTAGTATCGTCTGTTTAATTGGGTGGGTCCATAATGGCATTTTATGGTAAATAGATGATCATTCAGGGGTGTATATTTAGAGTGAATGATTGGTTTATTTCCTTTTATAGTAAGTAGCAGTTAAGTATGGAACGAACCAAAATAGAAAAGTAGCAGTTAAGTATGAGACGGAGAGAGTATATTTCAAGCTTTATAAAATCCAGGCTCAGGTCCGGAGTTCTCCAACACAATCACAATCCCCAATACTTCACACAAACACGCACATAAACATAACTAAGGGTGTGCTTGGTTCAAACTCGGGAAAGAGAAAGAGAAAGGCAATGATAATGGTGGGGAAAGAGAAAGAGAAAGAAAAGCATTCCCCACTTTATTGGGTATAGGGGTGTTTTCGGTTTCGGTCGGGGTAAAATTTTCGAAACCCAAATCCTCCCCAAACTTTAAAGTTCGGTTTCGGTTTCGGTCGGTTTCGGTTTTCAAAACTCAAAAACCAAACCCTCTCCAGGAGTATAAGATTCTATCATGTCAGCTTCCCTGCACGAATGGTAAGATGCACCCGAGTCCAAACACCACGATTCATCTGGATTGCTCACACTCAATATTAGTGCATCGCTGATTTCTTCTGTTGCCATATTTGCTGATTTCACGATCTTCTTGGGGGCTGGACACTTATTCTTGAAATGACCAAATTGATCACAATTCCAGCACTTAATCGAACTCACATCCTTCCTTGATCTAATTTTGCCTCTTGATTTCGATCTGCCTTGGTTAGAATTCTTATAATTCGATCTGCCTTTGTATTCTGTGTTTAGGGCCGATCTCGAAGCCACGCCTGATTCTCTCCTACGAATTTCTTCACTTACAATCAGATCTCTTACTTCGTCAAATTTTAATTTCTCCTTCCCCAAGACGATACTTGGTATGTAGTACCACTCCAACTTTCAGGTAGAGACTATAACAGAATTAGGGCTCTAACCTCATCTTCAAAATCGATCTGGACCGAACTCAATTGGGCTGTGATTAAGTTGAATTCATTAAGATGATTGGCCACCACGGAGCTCTCTGACATCTTTAGGTTAAAGAGACGCCGCATCAGATGAACCTTGTTCGCTACTGATGGTTTCTCGTACATGTCTGCTAAAACCTTCAGAATTCCCTTCGTGGATTTCTCCTTCATCGTATGAAATGCTACGTTTCGTGATAGGGACAAACGAACCACGCTGATCGCCTTCCTGTCAAGCACCTGCCATTCTTCATCTTTCATCTCTGACGGCTTATCACCAAGGGGTAAATATAGATCTTTACCATATAGGTAATCTTCGATCTGCATCTTCCAGAACCCAAGTCAGCTCCGTCAAACTTTTTGATTGGCGATCTTCCTTAAGCCATCATATCTGCTCCCACTCGCACCCTAAGGTGCTCCGATACCAATTGTTAGGATTTATAGGGATAATATGAAAAAGGAAATCGAAAAATGATAAAGAAATAGAAGATTTGTTAACCCAGCTCGTCAGAAATATGACTATGTTTGGGGGCGCTACCAAGCCAGGAATTTCACTCAGAGAGATATGTTCAGCTTTTATAATTTTGTGTGTTTTACAACTGACTGCCAATGGCCAATTTATAGCCAAAAAACTAGAAAACCCTAATACACGTAAATATCCTATATACCCCTCTGCAACCCCCTTCCAACTCACCGCCGAGTTGGATCGGTGATATCGGGCTTTGATATATATAGTACTTTCGGCTCCACGACCCAACACATACCCAGCCAGATCATGTGTGCCTCTTGCGTAAGACACTATACAGTCTCAAGCAAGCTCCTCGGGCTTGGTATAAGCGTTTTGCTGATTTTGTTATGTCTATTGATTTCATCAACAGCAGATGTGACAATTCATTATTCATTTATAGAAAAGAGTCCCATATGGCTTACATATTATTATATGTTGATGATATTATTCTTACTGCTTCTTCTCATGCTCTCCAATGCTCCATTACGAAGCTTCTTAGATCTAAATTTACAATGAAGGATCTTGGTTCATTGAATTATTTTTTGGGTATCGCGGTAACTCGATGCTCCTTTCCCAACGGAAATATGCTGAAGAGATAGTTGAGCGTGCCGGAATGTCATCCTGTAAACCATCCGCTACTCCGGTTGACACCAAATCCAAGGTTAGTGCTACTTCAAGTACTGGATTTCATGATACCACTCTATATTGGAGTCTTGCGGGGGCTCTACAATATCTCACTTTCACCAGGCCGGATATCTCGTATGCCGTCCAACAAGTTTGCCTACATGTGCATGATCCGAGAATTGATCACATGTCTGCTCTCAAGCGGATTATTCGGTATGTACAAGGTATTTTAGATCATGGGTGCACTTGTACCCATCTTCTTTCTCTACTCTGGTATCTTATACTCATATTGATTGGGGTGGGTGCCCTGATACAAGGAGATCAACATCTGGTTATTGTGTGTTGTTGGGAGACAACTTGATCTCATGGTCCTCTAAACGTGAACCTACATTGTCTTGTTCTAGTGCCGAGGCCGAATATCGTGGGGTGGCAAATGTAGTTTCCGAATCTTATTGGCTTCGAAATCTTCTCTTAGAATTGCATTGTCTGATAAAGAAAGCTACTCTAGTATACTCTGACAATGTCAGTGCTATTTATCAATCGGGTAACCCAGTTCAACATCAATGAACAAAGCATATTGAAATAAATATCCATTTTGTCCGTGAAAAAGTTGCACGCGGACAAGTTCGGGTTCTTCATGTGCCTTCCAGTTACCAAATTGCGGATATATTCACCAAGGGTCTTCCACAAGTACTGTTTGAAGATTTTTGGGACAATCTCAACGTCCGTAAACCTCCCGTTTCGACTGTGGGGGAGTGTTAAATATGTAAATATTATGTATATATTATTCCTATTCTAATGCCTAGAGATTGTGATGTAATATTATTTTTCCTATTATGTAGCTACTCATTGGTGTATATATAGTTGGATTGATTAATGAGAAAAGCAAGGGAGATATTCTTTCAATTTATGTTGAGATATGAAGGATTTAAATTAGATTTAAATACTTAATTTCAGAAAACATGTCCACAATGAGACGACCAACTTGAGCCTGTAACATCTTGTCTGCTCGTCCGTCCCATGTGCACCCCGTGTTGGCTCCTCGAATAAATATTCGCCTGAAATGCATTAAAAGCATTTTCCCCATTTAAGGGATTAGCAACTGAAACTTGCTAGTGCAAGTACAGAAATACAAAGTGTTTAATTACATGTATTTCAAAAATCCATTTTTCTACGACTCAAAAAATTTTCCACAATATTATGAACTATTTATAGTTAATCATTAATACAGTCTCTCGAAGGTTATCCTCGTGACACAACCCCAAAGCCAAGTCTTTGTGGATCCCACCGAACCATACCCGGATAAGAATACCACATCTTGACCTGTCCTAAAGTACCGGTTATTGGAGGTCCCGTCGAACCTTCTCCTAGTGGACATCTCACATCACATACAAAAATTACATTTTCATCATGAAAATGCAAGTAATAAAGTCATTGCAGCTATGTACCTGCCTTTTTTGAATATACTCGAGGAACACAACAGAATTGGAATATGAGATCATAATTTATGGAACTTCTGCACCTATTTATACCAAAACAAATGATTATCACGAGGATACACAATTCTATGGGAGAACATCCTCAAAACCCCGCATAGGCATTTGAACGGAAACTTCACAAGCGTTAGTTCAACAAGATTTTGGTAATTCATTCAAAAGTCGAAATTTACACCCAAAGCAACGAAGAACACGGTTCAAGGATGATAAATTATCCAACATCATACTCCCTCTGTCCCTTAAGTATAGGTACCTGGGTGAGTGATACGGATTTTAATAAAAGGTGTGTTGAGTGGAGAGAGAGTACGACTTTATAGAAAGAAGTGTGTTGAGTGGAGAGAGAGTATGACTTTATAGAAAGAAAAGATAAAGTGATTTTACTAAAAATGAAATGTGCCTACTCTTTGGGGACAGACGGAAATGGTAAAAATTGCGTATGCTTAAGTGACGGAGGGAGTATATAACAAGGCTTGACACCAAATGATTGGACAAAAACTACTCAAAACCCCAAACTAGACTACTCAAGACTAGGATTTTAACAAATTTTACCTTGATTTGGAGGAGGAAGATTGATGATCGGATGATGCGATGATATTATAATACACAAAATCGGCTCTCAAGTGCTGAATAATCAAACTCTCCTTGAACAATCGCTCAAAATCGTAGCACCCATTGCAAAGATGAAGAAAGAATGTAAAACTGACAATGAAAACCCATTGCAGGTTTTTATACCTGAAGAACGTGAGGGCCGTAAAGTACAAGGTTTACGGCCGTAACTCAATGCTTTACGGCCATAATATGCCAATCATATGGCCATATAATCGCCACTGGAACTTAGTGCCTCGCCACACTCGGGATTACGGCCTTAACAAGAGACTTTACGGCCGTATTGTAGGAGTCAGTCTGGTGGTAACATATACAGCAAGTTATATGTCAAATTTTGTGCAGCGGCTTGAAACATCCCGATCAACATTCAAAATGAGTAAAACATGAAAATTTATGAAGCGTTTGACTATGAAATCATCATACGTACCTAACCGTTATTGTTCCACACGAAAATGGCAACATACGAGTTCCAAATTCATCCAAACAAGAAAACACGACAAACGACAAGTAAAAATAAAAAAAGACCAAAAATATCGGGAACGATAACACGCAAACAATCAACACCAAAAAAATCAATCGGTTTGAAAATAACGAAACAACACATCTAAAGACGAAAGCTAGGAAATATAAAATGACCGATTCGAAATACATCATAAACGACGAGTCGAGAACAACTGAATCGATTAAATAACAAAATACAATGAAGCAAACAGTGTGAATATTACAACCACCTTACGTTCTTGAGTTGCGGCCATTATCAGCTACATGCTATGGTTAGAAGTATATAACAACGGGAATCAATTCACAGGCGATTAGTATATAACAACGGGAATCAATTCATGTTGGGATTTTATCATCATTGTTTGGTTAGAAATATTTCAGAAGATTTTAACGATTGTATCATCATTTAATTTTTATATCTTCATTTCGTTAAATCTGGAACATGATTTTGATGTTCTTCAGAAACCCTTGAATATTTGTTATTTGATTAATCTTTTCAATGGGTTTTTTAGTCGAACTTTTTGGGCGTTTCTCATAGTGTCTGGTTATTATTCTCAGAGTAATTATTGTGTTGTTGGGTTCTCATGGAAGTTGGAGCTTTCGGGGATTGAGCTTCTTCGTGGAAGCACCCGCGTATATTGGTAATTGAAGCAAATATCTTGTCTATACGATTTGTATTCCGTGGATATGAGTTATGTGTTGGTGAATGATGGTTGTTTATTTTCGTTCAGCTGTGGTTTATGCGAATCGTCTATTATTGAAAGGTATATTATGATCGTTGGGATGAATTTGCTTCGATTTATTCCTTGTTGTGGAATTATCAAATATTTATCCTTTGAGTTGAGGCCGTGCTTCATAGCGCGAATAGATTCTTAAATGTGTTTCACTCGGATGGGTCGTTGGCTATGCTTACTGTTGATTTCTCTAATGCCTTCAACTTGGTGAATCGAACTACCCTTCTACACGAGGTTCGGACTCGATGCCCGTCTATTTCCCTATGGGTGGAATTTTTATATGGTCAGTCGGTGAGGTTATATGTGGGTGATGACCTTATTTGGTCCACCACCGAGTTCAAAGAGGGGACCCCTGCGCCTCTTCTTTTTGCTTTAGTTTTGCACCCATTGGTTCACCGGATCAGGGATTGTTGTAAACTTCTTTTCCATGCTTGGTATTTGGATGATGGTACGATCATCGGTGACACTATCGAGGTAGCTAAAGCCTTAGATATTATCAGATCGAGGGCCCTTTACCGCCTTGAACTCAACATTAAGAAAACAAGTTTTTGGCCGTCATGCAATGGGGTGAAGGTGCGGGATGGGTTGTTCCCTCGTGGGATTGGGAGACCGTCGGGGTGTAAAACTCCTTGGAGGTGTTAGCAAGGACGCAGGTTTATTAGTAGTTTGGCGGCGAACAGGGCATCTCGAGCTGTGGAGCTCATGAGTCATCTCCCAAGTCTACGGGACCCTCAATCCGAGCTCCTGTTGCTCCGCTCATGTATGGGTGTCGCAAAACTATTGTTCGGTCTTAGAACATGCCAACCTATGTATATGGGGGAAGCTGTTTCTATTTTTGACAATGGCCTTCGGAGGGCGATAGAAGATATTGTGGTTTGCGGTGGTCATTTTTTTGGGGATTTTCAATGGAGGCTAGCATCACTTCCGACTCGATTTGGTGGTTTGGGGTTATGTTCTGCTGAGGATGTATCTACCTATGCTTTTGTGGCCTCGAGGGCTCAATCTTGGAGTTTGCAGGACCACATTCTTCAGGGATGTGTTATTGATGGAGTTGACTCTGATTATGGGTATGCGATGGATCGCTTGCGCATGTCCCTTCCTGATTTCGATCTTAGCGGCTTCTCTAATAAGGACACCGCCCCCCCTAAAGCCCAGAATGTTCTGGCGTGTGCCCTATTTAGTGAAATCGTCAAGAGTTTGGGAGGGAAGTTTGATTTATCCCTGATCGGTCAAAAAACTTATCCTAAAAATAGGAGTTCTTGAGTCGCTCGCAAATATATACGAGGTAGAAGTAGTTTGTGGTGAGTTCTACCAAGGTCTTTTCTCTCGAGGATTGTCCAACAGGGCTTCGTATAATTTTTTTGTTATAGATTGCGAGAAATAAATACTAAAATATTAAAAAGATATTTTGGGTTTTTAAAAATTAACTAAATTAAAATGCACTATATTTTAAACTAAACTATTTTTAATAAGACTATTTTATATAAGACTATTTTTATTAAGACTGTTTATACTAGACTATTTATATTAAGACTATTTATTTTAAGACTATTTATATAAGACTATTTATATAAGACTATTTATACTAGACTATTTTTAACTAGTGAAAATGAATAGAATTAAAATGAGTTGGGAATTTATAAAATCTAGGGAATACGGGTTCATTAAATTAGGTTTTTAATTAAGTATAGGAATTGATTTATATGGATATAAAAGAAAAAATGAATGTTTATCGAGTCATCAACTTTTCACCTCCGTACTTTCGTAATCAAAGATGTCTTAATCGTCACTTTTTTAAGATGTTGATAACAAGATTAACACTTGATAGATTGAAAAGATGTGTTTCCAATACACTTAACAATCAATCAAGGAGGTTTCACTAGTAGAAATAGGATATGATCAATCTCTATTTAAACCAATTAGTCCTTTCATTTCTCTAACTTGACTATTTTTAGGATAAACGATCGTTCATCGAGTAATCAACTTTTCACCTCCGTACTTTCGTAATCAAAGATGTCTTAACCACTTTCGCAATCTTAAGATGTTGATAACAAGATTAACATTTGATAGATTGAAAAGATATGTTTCCAAATCACTCAACAATCAATCAAGAAGGTTTCATTAGTAAAAATAGGATATGATCAATCTCTATTTAAACCAATTAGTCCTAAAAATAGTTTAAATCAATCAAATACTCAATATATAACCTAATAGAAATCCCCCTTCCCCTAGGAAGAAAGATTATCTACTCATCGGTTTTATACATACTAAAATTATAATAGAAATAATTGATATATATATATATAATATATATAGAAACTTTTAATTACTAGAACTTAATGACAATAGATAAAACTTACTTGAATATGATGAATCAAAGTGCAAGAAACAAACTTCAAAATATAACTTCAAACTTGTTTAAAGGTTACAAGCTTACAAAAGTTGAAAGTAAAACACTAAGTAAAATACTAAGTGCTTATTGATCAAGCACTTTTCAATTACAAACTAAATGAAAGAAAAACTTCAAAACAAAAATAAAATACAAACTAAAATTGAAAGTTCTAAGGAAAATATATTGCTAAAGGAAAGGAGTATTTCTTAGCAAGAAGTTGAGGATTTCTTGGTAAGAATGTGGGTTGGTTTTGCAATGGGTGAAGATGCCCTTTTATAGGTGATTTTCAAGAATACAATTGATTATTTAATTCAAAATATCTATTGTAATATCATTTTAATTCTTTGTTCACACTTCACCCATGTCTTTGAATTTTCAGATTTTTGACCAAAAAAATATCTTGTGGTTGAGTTCACAAGTTGGTCAAAAGTGGACTAATTTTGCATGGCATCTCTTGAAACACTGATGAAAACGGCCCGGTTGCCCCGTGTTTGTGCGCCGCTTTGTGGTGACTCGGTCTCTTCCGAATACGCGCGAGGACACGGCGCTAAATGCCGGCCGTGTGTGAAACGGCCCAAGACACGGCCCTTGTTGCGCCAGATGTGAAACGGGCCTACATAACACGGTCCTGCTTGCGCCGTGTTGTAGGTCGCTTTGCCTTGAAAAATTCCCGTCGTTGGATTTGGTCTTGTTTTCCGTCCTTTTGATGCTTCATGTCGCAATCAGAAATAACCATTTTTAGCTCATGTTTGGACATATCGTAAAATATATATTTTTAATCACAAATCGACAATTATGCCCTAAAAATGAATATTTTGTATATGAATTTTAGATCAATTATGCACTAATCAAATACCCCACACTTAAATTCTTGCTAGTCCCGAGCAAGACTCTTCATTAATCACACACAAAATAAAAATTAAAATAAGACATAAAATAAAAAATAAAAAAAATAATACACACAAATTTAAGAAAATAATTATATATAAAGATAAAAAGAGATCGAAATGCCATTAATACACAATAACCAACTTTATACAGTAGATAGAAATGAATCAAGATTCAAAATAAATCTACTAACGATTTTGAAGTTAAAACACGGTTTTTATTTTTGTAATTCCAAAATACAAGGTTTTCCACCCAAAAGGTTGATTATTTCTTTCCCACTCGTGACTTCACACGACTCCCTTTAATGGTTGCTCTCGATCACTCGTTTATTTTTTCGACTCAATATGAAGAAGAATTTCATCGGCGTCATCAAATATTGTGATTTTCACAAAATTGAGTGTATTGAAATTCAGCTGCTAATTAATTCAAATCTGCTCATAAACTACATCCCTTTTAGTGACAGCTTTCACACCATTATTTGCTAACGTGTAGCTCTTTTCACTAACACAATTTCTATCTCATTATTTTCTTTCGTAAAAAGGTGATAGCTTTCACACCGTTATTTGCTAACGTGTAGCTCTTTTCACCAATTTTTCTGAGACGGCAGCTACGCACCAACAATGGTTAGTCCTTTATTTTTCGCAAAATTTAAGACTTCCAAAATTAGGCAGCTGTTGCTGCTCAACACTTCTCCTTTTCGTCATTTATTTTTTTAGGTGATAGCTTTCACACCGTTATTTGCTAACGTGTAGCTCTTTTCACCAATGACTCCTTTTTTTTTTAGGGAATAGAATTTTTGCAGAAAATCATTTATTAGTTAAGCATGAAAATTCAAAAACTCCACAAATTAAGTAAATTTCAGTTCTATTTTTCATCAACCGACTGATTCTTCTTTTCTCAAGGTAACGAATGACTCGATTTTATATGATAACTACAAGGTTTGGAAAGAGAGATTAAGGCACAAAATTTTTTTGGAATATACAATTTTTTTACCGGTTAAAACAATTTTAGAAGCTTGTATATAGTTAATTTATTGGTGTTTATGGCCAGATCTAGAAATCTCACAAATCAAAATACTATATATATATATATATATACTAAAAAAAAAAAAAATTTAAGGCAAATAAAAACACACCAAAATACTAACACACTAAAACATACTACAACAAACCACCCCCAAACTTGAAAATAAAAGCTGTCTCGCTTTATAAAATAAAAATAAAAATCAATGCGAAAAGCGAATACTCCTGTTAAGAAAGTTGATGTCCGAGCCTAACGCCTTTTAGAATCTAAGAGAATAAATATACGAGGCACACACAAAGAAAATAAAATATACTCGTAAGTATAACATAATTTTTAGATGCGCATCAAGAAAGTCCGAAGAGTCGCCTTACGCCGCCATCAAAGTTTTTAAAAAAGCAAAACACGAAATAAAAATTACAGCAATACATAAATCGCGAATAGATGCGCGTCAAGAGATCAAGAAGAAACTCCTTAAGCTGTCATCATTTAGCACGATTATTACACACGACAGGAAGTAAAAATACAAGAGGTCCGTCATGAGTTATCAAAGGGAGAGGAATGAATCCACTTTTCGTTTTCTCACTGTAAAATCTTCTACCTGCACAATTTTAGCTAGAGCCGGATCTGGTTGAGGAACAAATTCATTGAGTTTTTGATTAGTTCTTCGGTGTGGTTGCAACGACTATGATTCGTTTTGCACGCTCGGAAATAAAGCCCTTTTCGGCGAGTAGTCGATGAAAGACAGAAACCATCAAAGAAACCATTGACATTAAGCACTCCTATTGGTTTTTGATGAACATTTAGTCGGGCTCGTAACCACATGAAAAAGTTCCTCAAGGGTGCCAAAACCACGGAAGGGCGATAAAGGCGCCGTAATTATTTATCATGTGAGTTATGCGATCTTGCATATTCACAGATCTAAACTCATATCCAATAGTTGACCCGGTGATTTTACTTTCAGCCAGAGGTTTTGGGATTACTCCCAACACTCTTACTCCTTCCATATAGGCGTATGTGCACTCGTCCCATTAATCCTAGACTTCCTCATCCGTAAACTACATGAATGCATTTTTCCTAAGGTACGACCAAGTTGTGGGCCGCTCAAGAAAGCATGCATCTTTTCCATAACTAGCTCCACCAAAAATGCAGACTGTGCTAAATTTTTTTGTGGAAGATGATGACTCCATTTTTGAAAAGAATTTTTTTTTTTTTTTTAGATTTTTTTGATTTTTTAGATTTTTTTTGATTTTTTAGATTTTTTAGAAAATAAATAATAAGAAAAACAATAAATAAATTGGGTTCCCTCCCAATAAGGGCTCGTTTAATGTCATTAGCTTGACAACTTCCTGTTTTAGTCGTGCGACGGATCTTCAAGGGTTATGCTCTCTCCGTGAGGAATTTTCTGATTTTCAAAATAAGGCTTTACCCTGTGTCCGTTCACCTGAAATGACTCTTTGGTTTGAGGATTTATCAGTCTAATTACTCCGTATGGAAATACTTCCTCAATCTCGAAGGGTCCCGTCCAAATGGATTTTAGCTTACTCGGAAATAATCGCAAACGAATTAAATAAAAGTACTGTCGTACCTGGTTCAAGGTGTTTGAGGGTAAGTTTCCGGTCATGAAGTCTCTTGACTTTGTCTTTGTAAATCAGAGAGTTCTCGTATGCTTCGTTTCTTAACTCGTCTAGTTCGGATATTTGTAGCGCCTTTCTGTCCAGCTTTTTCAATTCCATTGAAACGGCCTTAATTGCCCAATAAGCTTTATGTTCGATTTCAATTGGAAGGTGACAATTTTTTCCATAGACTAGACGGTAAGGGCTCATTCCCAATGGACTCTTGTATCTGTTCGGTATGCCCAAAGTGCATCGACCAATTTTTCACCCAATCTTTCGAGTTGGGCTTACGCTTTTTCCAAGATCCCTTTTATTTGTCGGTTGCTTGTTTCACTGACCGACGTTTGTGGATGGTAGGAGTTGCAATTTTGTGATTTATGCCATTTTTGGCCATAAGCTTGTCAAATAACTTGTTGCGTAGTGAGATCCCCATCACCGATTATTGCCTTGGGAAATCCAAACGGTGATTATGTATTCCTGTACAAACTTAACAACAATATTAGCATCATTAGTCCTTATGGGGATTGCCTCAACCCACTTGGATACATAATCGACTGCTAAAAGAATGTACTCAAAATTTCCAGATTTAGTGAATGGTCCCATAAAATCAATTCCCCATACATCAAAAATTTCTACGACCAAATTGATCGTGAGGGGCATCTCATTTCTTTTTCCGATAGTACCAGTTCGTTGACACCTATCGCACTGAACACAAAAATGATATGCGTCTTTAAATAAGGATGGCCAATACAAACCAGATTGGAGAATTTTGTTAACGGTCTTTTGTCCGCCAAAATGTCCTCCGCAATGAAGTTCGTGGCAAAAGGTTAGTACACTTTGTTGCTCATCTTCTGTGACACATCGCCTCATGATTTCATCTTTGCATAATCGAAAAAGGCATGGTTCGTCCCGAGTAGTTTTTGCATGATGATAAAAACCTTTTTTTCTTGGTAAGAAATGTTAGTTGGGAGCATTTCACAAACCAAATAATTCACAATATCTCAAACCAAGGTACCGAAGAAATTTTAAATAGATTTTCATGTGGAAAAGAGTCCACAATTTGTTCATGTTTGTTATCTATTTCTTCGTTATTTTTAAACGAGACAAATGGTCTCATGCGACCACATTTTCACTTCCTTTTCGATCCTTTATTTCCACATTAAATTCTTGAAGCATTAAAATCCACCGAATCAACCGAGGTTTCGCTTGTTGCTTTTTCAACAGATGTCGTAAAGCCGCATGGTCTCGAATGTACAATCACTTTAGATCCTACAATATAAGATCTAAATTTATCCAAAGGAGAAAACCACACTAATAATTCTTTCTCGGTTGTCGTATAATTAACTGCGCATCATTTAATGTTAGACTAGCGTAATAAACCACACGGAGCATTTTATCAATTCTTTGGCCCAAAACCGCACTAACAATTTCTACGATGCATCGCACATAATTTCAAAAGGTAAAGACCAATCGGGGGCAATTACGATTGGTGCCGTGGTTAGTTTCTCTTTCAAGGTTTTAAAAGCGTCGAGACAAGCGTCATCGAAAATGAAAGAAACATCTTTGGTAAGCAAAGTGCATAGAGGTTTACTTATTTTTGAAAAATCTTTGATAAACCTTCTATAAAAACCGGCATGTCCTAAAAAGCTCCCGATTGCCTTTACATTGTTTGGTGGCGGTAATTTTTGAATGACATCAATTTTTGCTTTGTCGACTTCAATTCCATGATTTGACACCACATGGCCTAGCACAATTCCACTTTCGTCATAAAATGACTTTTTCCCAACCGAGAGTTAAATGGCTTTCAATACAACGTTCAAGTACTTTGGTCAATTTATTTAAGCAATCATCAAAAGATGATCCAAATACCGAAAAGACCTCCATAAATACCTAAATAGAATATCAGAACATAACTGAGAAAATTGACAACATTCACATTAGAAAAGTTCCTGGTGCATTGCATAATCCAAAGGGCATTCATCGACACGCAAAAGTTCCAAAAGGGCCTGTGAATGTGGTCTGTGAGTGGTCCTCGGGTGCAATCGCCACGTGATAATACCCTGAAAGGCCATCAAGAAAACAGAGAATTAGTGTCCTGCAAGTTTATCAAGCATTTGGTCAATAAAAGGTAGAGGAAAATAATCCTTTTTGGTGGCGGCATTTAATTTTCGATAATCAATGCACATCCGCCACCCGGTTGTTACCCTCGTTGGTACTAGCTCTCCCTTATCATTTTCAATCACTGTTATGCCACTTTTCTTTGGCACCACATGTATCGGGCTTACCCATTCACTATCCGCAATCGGATAAATAATTCCCTCAGCTAGTAATTTTAAAATTTCCCTTTTACTACCTCTAGCATATTGGGATTTAATCTTCGTTGTGCTTCTCTTCTTGGTTTTTCCCCCTCTTCTAGGATTATTTTGTGCATACATGTTGAAGGGCTAATTCCCTTAATATCACTCAAACCCCATCCTATTGCCTCTTTGCATTTTTTCAAAACTTCTATTAAAAGAAATTCTTCATCTTTGCTTAATTCTGCATTAATAATTACGGGTTTTTATTTCCTTCTTCAAGAAAAACATATTTTAAATGTTTAGGCAATTCTTTAAGCTCCGGTATTTCTTTTTCTTTGCTATCCATTAACGACTCCACTATCTATCTTAATCCCCTGTAAGAGATTTTCGCACACTTCTCCTTCAACTTCCGGTTAAGCTCGAACATTCCATTACTTGTTCCTGTATAATGAGAGTTTCTACAGAATTGTCAATAATATCAACAAAAGCACACTCCTCGTATAAATCGTAACTAGGAACAGGCGAATTAAACACGAAAATGTCACGGTTTCATTTAACACACTCATGGTTAATTTTCCTCTTTTAACATCAATTATTGTTTCGGTAGCCATGAAAGGTCTTCCCAATAAAATAGAATGATCTTTTCTATTTTCTAGACATTGTCCCATTTCTAAGACAACAAAATCACTGGAATAATAAGCCCTCTATGTCAACCAAAATATCTTCGATAATTCCAACAGATAACGAAGCGATCTATCGCCAATTGTAAACATATTTTAGTTGGGCTAAGTTCACCAAGATCAAGTTGCTCAAAAATATATAATGGCATCAAATTTATACCTGCTCCAAGATCAAGCATACCAGGTGGTCTTCTTACCGTTTCCCATAGCGATATTTATGATGAAGCTTCTGGATCACTTTGCTTGGGAGGTAATCGTTGTTGGAGCAATGCGGACATAACCTCCGAGACAATGATTTTTTCTCTATATCCAAACTTCTTTTTATCCGTGAGTAATTCTTTGAAAAATTTTCCGTATCTCGACACTTTTTATTACTTCCAATAAAGGAAGGTTTACATTTACTTTGATGACATATCAAAAAATTTAGAAATTGCTTCTCAAGTTTTTCATTTTTGTCGACTTGGAAAAGGTATTGGGGGTTTGTATGGATTTGTAGATTTGTGGAGTGTTGGGATGGGGACTTCTTCTTTAGAATTTTCATTTGACTCCTTATCTTCGTCCTTGTTTCTGCAATAATTGAAATATCATCATTAGAAGGGGAATCAACTTGATTGTTATAAATCTTACCAGCTTCTCGGCGTGGTGATAGCTTTAGCTTGTTCGGGTTGACTTGGTAACCTCCCTTTCGGTTATTTTGCGGTTGATTTGCTAGTTGCCCGACTTGAGTTTCGACTGCTTTCTCGATGCTTCCATTGCTTCAAATCTTCGATCCGAGTTTTGGATGAATGATTGAAGTGTTTCTTCTAATGAGGGTTTTCTCGGTTGGTTTGAGGGCGACCCTTGGAATTGGTTCGGTCTTTGATATGGTTGTTGCAAATTTTGATGTTGAGGAGGTGGTGGTTGTTGGTGATGATTCCCACCCCAAGAGAAATTAGGGTGATTTCGCCAACCGGATTATAGGTTTCGTAAAAGGGTCATTTCGGGGCGTTGGTAAAAATTATTTAAAGCATTTACCTCTTCGTGGTTCGTGGGGATTGATGTTGGGTGCATGACTATATTCACCACCGCGAAAAATACTTCTTGAGATGGCATGGCCGTGGGTGGTTGAGAAATTCCTTGAGTTGTAAGTCGTTGGACTTGTTTGGTTAGCTCGGCAATTTGCGCAGGTGAGATCATTGGTGGAATTTACTTCATTAGCTCCGACTCTCTGCCTCGTGCACTCTTTTTACTTGGGAGGATATAGCAAGTTTTCAAACAAATCAAAAGCGGCTTGCGCCGTTAGTGTTCCTATATCTCCCACCGCATTGTCAACAAGAAATTGGCAATTATGAGTTAGCCCATCATAAAAAGTTTGACTCAAACAATGTAAAGGATAATGATGATGGGGGCATGATAGCAAAAGAGTTTTGAAACGATCCCATGGTTCAAAAAATTGTTCACACTCCGATTGCGTAAAAGCCGCAATTTTGGTCCTTAGATCCGCCGTTTATGATGTGGATAAAATTTAGACATGAATTTGTTGCACACATCATCCCAAGTAGCCAATGAATTTGGTGGCAACGTCATAATCCATGTTTTTGCTCGATCTTTTAAGGTGTAAGGAAAACACCTCATTTTTAATTGATCCTCGGTCAATTGTTGTAATGGAAAGGTATTGACAACCGAGTAAAAATCACGAATAAAACTTAAAGGATCCTCGTTTGGCATCCCATAAAAAGATGGGAGTTGGTTGAAATGAATGGATTTCAATTCATAATTTCGTCTTTATCGGCCAAGTTGTATGCATGACGTTGTTGTACCGATCACCGGTCTAGCAAAATCTTTCAAAGTTTGTTGGTCCGCCATATGTTCTTCGTTTGACTTTTCTTCTTGATCGGAAGATTCAAGGTTTTCTTCACAAAAATTCTCCTTCACTGCTAATATCTTCCAGGCTATCTCCAACTCGATAATCGGGATGAATGTTTTCGTTGTATGGTACCAAGGTTCTTGCAAGAGACCTACGGCCCTGCATAGACTAGAAAACAGTTCAGCGCACCTAAAAAAAAAAAAAAAAATTAAGAACAAGATGAATAAAAGATGCAAGAAATAAAGAAAGATTAAATCACAAGATATAAATAAAAGTATACAAAAATTATATTTGGCCTAAAACAATCCCCGGCAACGGCGCCAAAATTTGATCGGTCAAAAAACTTATCCTAAAAATAGGAGTTCTTGAGTCGCTCGCAAATATATACGAGGTAGAAGTAGTTTGTGGTGAGTTCTACCAAGGTCTTTTCTCTCGAGGATTGTCCAACAGGGCTTCGTATAATTTTTTTGTTATAGATTGCGAGAAATAAATACTAAAATATTAAAAAAGATATTTTTGGGTTTTTTAAAAATTAACTAAATTAAAATGCACTATATTTTAAACTAAACTATTTTTAATAAGACTATTTTATATAAGACTATTTTTATTAAGACTGTTTATACTAGACTATTTATATTAAGACTATTTATTTTAAGACTATTTATATAAGACTATTTATATAAGACTATTTATACTAGACTATTTTTAACTAGTGAAAATGAATAGAATTAAAATGAGTTGGGAATTTATAAAATCTAGGGGAATACGGGTTCATTAAATTAGGTTTTTAATTAAGTATAGGAATTGATTTATATGGATATAAAAGAAAAAATGAATGTTTATCGAGTCATCAACTTTTCACCTCCGTACTTTCGTAATCAAAGATGTCTTAATCGCTGTCACTTTTTTAAGATGTTGATAACAAGATTAACACTTGATAGATTGAAAAGATGTGTTTCCAATACACTTAACAATCAATCAAGGAGGTTTCACTAGTAGAAATAGGATATGATCAATCTCTATTTAAACCAATTAGTCCTTTCATTTCTCTAACTTGACTATTTTTAGGATAAACGATCGTTCATCGAGTAATCAACTTTTCACCTCCGTACTTTCGTAATCAAAGATGTCTTAACCACTTTCGCAATCTTAAGATGTTGATAACAAGATTAACATTTGATAGATTGAAAAGATATGTTTCCAAATCACTCAACAATCAATCAAGAAGGTTTCATTAGTAAAAATAGGATATGATCAATCTCTATTTAAACCAATTAGTCCTAAAAATAGTTTAAATCAATCAAATACTCAATATATAACCTAATAGAAATCCCCCTTCCCCTAGGAAGAAAGATTAGCTACTCATCGGTTTATACATACTAAAATTATAATAGAAATAATTGATATATATATATATATATAATATATATAGAAACTTTTAATTACTAGAACTTAATGACAATAGATAAAACTTACTTGAATATGATGAATCAGAGTGCAAGAAACAAACTTCAAAATATAACTTCAAACTTGTTTAAAGGTTACAAGCTTACAAAATTTGAAAGTAAAACACTAAGTAAAATACTAAGTACTTATTGATCAAGCACTTTTCAATTACAAACTAAATGAAAGAAAAACTTCAAACCAAAAATAAAATACAAACTAAAATTGAAAGTTCTAAGGAAAATATATTGCTAAAGGAAAGGAGTATTTCTTAGCAAGAAGTTGAGGATTTCTTGGTAAGAATGTGGGTTGGTTTTGCAATGGGTGAAGATGCCCTTTTATAGGTGATTTTCAAGAATACAATTGATTATTTAATTCAAAATATCTATTGTAATATCATTTTTTTAATTCTTTGTTCACACTTCACCCATGTCTTTGAATTTTCAGATTTTTGACCAAAAATATCTTGTGGTTGAGTTCACAAGTTGGTCAAAAGTGGACTAATTTTGCATGGCATCTCATGAAACACGGCGATGAAAACGGCCCAGCTTTGCCCCGTGTTTGTGCGCCGCTTTGTGGTGACTCGGTCTCTTCCGAATACGCGCGAGGACACGGCGCTAAATGCCGGCCGTGTGTGAAACGGCCCAAGACACGGCCCTTGTTGCGCCAGATGTGAAACGGGCCTACATAACACGGTCTGTTTGCGCCGTGTTGTAGGTCGTTTGCCTTGAAAAATTCCGTCGTTGGATTTGGTCTTGTTTTCCGTCCTTTTGATGCTTCATGTCGATGTCAGTAAAATAACCATTTTTAGCTCATGTTTGGACATATCTGTAAAATATATATTTTTAATCACAAATCAGTACAATTATGCCCGGAAAAATGAATATTTTGTATATGAATTTTAGATCAATTATGCACTAATCAATCCCCTCGCCAAAAAGCGGTGTTTGAATGTCTCCGTGCTCCTCATGCTCAGAATTTTTTGACGGTTACCCCCATTGAAGGTCTAGGCCAACATATGTCGGCCCTGGAGTACCGGACTATCCTTAAGTACCGGCTTATGATCCCTCTTTTTCCAGCTGATGAGCCTTGCCCAGTCTGCCGCAAGGTTTGTTTGGATTCTTTTGGCGAGCATGCGGTCCATTGCAAGGAGTTACCTGGTTTCAAATATAGGCATGATTTGGTCAGGGATGTTTTATATGATGTTCTTAAGAGAGCAGGTATTTCTTCTAAAAAAGAGGCCCCCGTGAACTTTTTGACGGATCCGCTTGAAGGGAGGTCTACTTTACGGCCAACTGATATACTTGTGTTTGGGTGGGTCAGCGAAACATGCTTGTGTAGATCTTCTTTGAGTGTCCTCTTGTTGGGTTCGGGACAATGGGTTTATTGCGATGACAATTTGCGTTGAAAGCTGAATCGAGCAAAGTGGCTAAGCACGAGAAAGCTTGCTTGGAGAATCAACACGTGTTCATCCCTTTTGCCTTTGATACATTTGGTTTCTTAGCTCCTGAAGCAGCGAAGTTTTTGTCCAGAGTTCAACAGGTGGTGCAAAGTAATTTTTCGGTCCTCAAGAATCAAAACTTCATTTTTAGTAGGATTGGTTTTGCCATTCAAAAGGGGGTTGCGGCGCAACTTATTGCCCGTTTGCCTGCCATCTTATTGTAATGTGTTATTACATAATCACTTTGAGCAAATTAATAAATAAAAATGACACGTAATGTCGACTGCAGTTGAATTGTATACACTAACTTGAGAGTAGTTTCGCGTTGTGTTGTTTTATCGCTATTTTTATATTCAATTATGATTCTTAATAAAATTAATTATAATTTATAGTGTACATGAAGAATAGTGGACATCATCATTTTGCCCATTGAGAAAAAAATTGTTCGTGTTAGAAAATATAGTGTATCCACCCGAATTATATATAATCGTAATACTTTAATTATATAAATTTACAATTGACCATCTTTTTAGAAAATTACAAATTGCAAAATCTATACTATTATAAAAGCCAAATACAAATTTTCAAATTGATTTTGATTTTAAATGGTAATTTTTAGTACTTTCAAACTTAGTAGTTTATTATACTATATGCAATTTTTGTAGTATTTTTTTTTTCGAATAGTGGGGATGAATGGCGGTTATTGGGCCTTATTAGTCTGAAATTTGGCATAACTTTACGTAAATTTGGCATAATTTTAGGTAAATTATTTGAATTTTAATTATAAATTAATTGTGAGCGATTATTTTGTTCTTTCTATATCTCTTTATATTTTCTCTATCCTATTTAATTTTCTCAAAATTGTACTATTTTGTTATGAAAACATATATAATATGCATCTTGAATTAAAGATTATAACAAGAGCTTTAGGACTGTTTACCAAATTCTCCATTAAGTTCTGTATGGATAAATTTGTCTGTCTGGGTAAATTGATGCTGTTGTTTACTTTTTCATCTGAATAAACTGTCTGAATAACCGAAATGACCAATTTACCCTGAATATGAATTATAAGCTGTTTTATAAATTGCTGTTTATTTTTAAGTTATATAAATGATATAATCCAAAAATGGCAAGAATAAATTTACTAATTTCTGAATTTTTTAAATAGTTCAGAAATTTTTAGATTTTCTAATTTCCGAATTTAAAATAAATTTTTTTGAATTTTTAATATTAGTATTCCAGAATTAAAAATAAAATTACCTAAATTTCAGATTTTTTTAATTTCGCAGATTTTTTAATTAAAAATAAATAAGTTCCGATTTTTTTAACTTTTTCAGATTTTCTAGATTTTTATATTCTTTTAATATTTTCTATTATTTTTACGAAAATAAACAGTAGTTTTTTATTATTATTATTTATACTATTATTTTAACTTTGTATTATTTTTCAGATTTTTTATTAACATAAAAAGAAAATAATAAAAAATCTGATTATTTTAAGTTTTATTATTTTAAGTTTGTATTATTTTTTCAGATTTTTTGCTAATTAATAGATCGTGAAAAGGGAGAGGATTTGGAAAACATGTTTACAAACAGTTCATTTGGAATAATTTGGAATATGCGGTATTTCAATATTCCATTTTTCTGGAAAACAAGTCAAAATTTGGAAACAATCTCAGCTTGTTTTCCAAATTTGAACTGGAGTATTCCAAAAATTTGGAATAATGGAATACCGCGTATTCCAAATTAGAAAACTGGACTGTTTCTGAACATGTTTTCTCCAATTTTCCATAGTTTTCTGAAAACGGAATATTTTGGAATACTCTTGAAAATTTTAGAATAGAATAATGGAATAATTTTTCTGAACTAAACAGGACCTTAGCGATTCAGACTCCTCATTTTTCATTAAGTCGTAAGTAAACACTCACCCATGCCTGCGCGAATAAGTCGTCCAGCCCATTAAGTCCTATTAAGTCGAAATTAAACAGCCCCTTAGTTTGATATAGAATAGGTAAAAACTAAATTTGAAATGGATATGTTATAATTGTTTAAAGTTTTAAAGTGGATTATTGAATATGCAAATTTATATTTATTAAATATAATATATAGACATAAAATTTGTGAATTTTAATTTATTTGTTTCCTTTCATTTTATTCTAATCATTAAGAAATAATTTAGGTTTGTGTTTACTTTATTTAAAAAAATATATTGACTTACATGTTTTATGAACTTAATCAAATATATATGAAAATGGTTAAAATAAATGTATTAATTAAAATAGTATGCAAATATATTAATAGTAGGTACTCAAATGCATTTAGTTCTCAAAACTTAAAATAATTTTTTTTCAATTGAACAATAAGAAAATAAATTTAAAATAACTATGGTAACAAATTTCCCCCTATAAATTGAATTGGAACACCACAAAATTTGGACCATATTGATCCTACAAAATATTCGAAAATATTTACTTTCCCCTTCCAATTTTTTCCCAAAATACATAGATCGAATGGTTAATGTATTCATAGCATGTAAACAACATTTTCGAATCATTGATCTTAAAGATACATGAGTGCTTTATAAAACAATAATAATGTTATAAATAAGTATTCCCTCCTATTTATTTTATTTGTCTCGTTGGCTTTACAATTTTTTTGTGAAATGTTTTATGTTTTAGATGATTATACCATTTATATCCTTAATTAATACACTCGTTTGCTATCGTATGATAATGATGTGATAGATACCTATCACACCCTAATATCTTGTTTGCTTCAAGTATCAAAGCCCTTGATAAACCCAAGGCTCATGATCTATTATCTACATAAGTATGATTCTGTATCACACCTCGTACGTAACAAAAAAGATTATGATAATAAAATTTACCATATTTTTAGATTAATCCAATCTTAATACTTCTAACCAAACAATGAATTATATAATATAGATTTTTTTATACATCCAGACGAACATAATATTGATTATGATATACAAGTTGAACTTCAATTTTTAAAAGTTTATTTAACACCCACATAAATTAAAACTAGTACTTTCCCCAAAGAAAAGGGGAAATAGTAGGGTATTTCTCAGTTTTTCAATTATAGGAAATATTCTTATAAGTATGCCGGTGTATTTTATATATATATATATATATATATATATATATATATATATACTTGTCTCGTTATATATTGCTATAAATAGATTTTTATGTGTTAATAAGTAAGGTTATGTTCTTTTGAGCTGAAATTTGCTGAACTGAACTGAATTGAACTGAACTGAAATTATTTATATCACAAAAAATTAATTATATGTATAATATTTTTAAATTTAATTCTTAAATAATAAAATTAATAATAATGTATAATATTTTTAAAGTTAATTCATTAAAAAAATAATAATTATTATGTATAATATTTTTTAATTTAATTCATATAGAAAAATTATAATAATAATTATATACAATATTTTTTAATTTAACTTCATTTAAAAAATAATAATAAGAATTATGAATAATAATTCTTAATTAAAACAACGAAACAATTGTGTGTGTAGTTGCGCGCCATCACTGGTTCTTTGTTGGTCCTCTGCACAAGTCATCAAACTTGGCTCAAGTGGTCATCAAACATTAAAGACCGCGATGGAGCTAAAAATATTCGCCAAAGTCTTTGCCATAGAAGGAGTCCCACATCTCGCATCTACAGTTCAATTCGGAGCTCAATTGATTTGGCAAAAAAATAACAAAATATTTAAAACAATTGATAAAATAATGCTAAAAAGCCCAAAACCCACAATTGATAAAATAAAAGAGTAGGTTCCTCTTTTCTCCCCTCATCCCCCTTATTATAACAAACTTGACTCACAGTTTAGGACTTCCCTTCATCGCGGCGCTGTAATTCTGCTATCTTCCCTTCACTCGGCTACTCACCTCCGCCAAACGGAGCAGGTCAGATCCGCTCGGCTACTCACCTCCGCAAACGAAGCAGGTCAGATTTATTCATCCGATCTGTTTTATTCCCATGTTTTGTTGTGTGTTTGTTCGATTGATCTCTTCGATTCCTTTGCTCTGCTGCTCAATTTGTTTATGTATGAACTGCAATATATCATATATGTTTGTTGACTGTTGTGTGTGCATATATATATATATATATATATATATATATATATATATATATATATATATATATATATATATATATATATACACACACGTAGGATTTGTGTTTATTTGTTTCTGATCTTCGATTGATATATTACAGTGCATATATAAACATATAGGCACTAATCCACTTCTCACTACCGTTTATATATATATAGGGAGAATGGCAAGTTTGGTCCAAAATTATGGCAGGAGTGAGACGTTGAGTCCCGCGTTTGTTCCACGTGTGATTTTTAGTCCACAACTTTCAAAAATTGGCAAAGATGGTCCAAAATTGTAATTTTGTGGACTAAATCTGCTTAGCTGGCAAATTTTTGCTTAGTTGGCCAAAATTCAGATTTTGTGAACTTATTTATTTTTATTTAAAAAAATCTGCAAAATTAAATAAAAAATTCTGGACTATATTAATATTAAAAAATATTAAAAATCAGTAATTTTATTTTTAATTCTGGAATATTAATATTGAAAAATAAAAAAAAAAGTCATTTTAAATTCGGAAATTAGAAAATTTAAAAAATTCTGAACTATTTAAAAAATTCGGAAATTAGTAAATTTATTAAAAAATATTAAAAAATTCCTAATATTAATATCAATATTAATATTAATATTGGAAAATATTAAGAAATTGGTAATTTTATTTTTAATTCAGGAATATTAATTTAAAAAATAAAAAATAATTATTTTAAATTTGAAAATTAGAAAATCTAAAAAATTCTGAACGATTTAAAAAATTATTAATATTCGGATAGCATGTGACCGTTAAAAAATTTCCAAGTTTAAAATAATTTATTTTATTTTTTAATATTAATATTCCAGAATTAAAAATAAAATTACCGATTTTTTAATATTTTTTAATATTAATATTAATATTAATATTCGGAAATTTTTAATATTTTTTAATAAATTTACCAATTTCTGAATTTTTTAAATAGTTCAGAATTTTTTAAATTTTTTAATTTCCGAATTTAAAATAACTTTTTTTTTATTTTTCAATATTAATATTCTATAATTAAAAATAAAATTACCAATTTTAATATTTTTTAATATTAATATAGTTCAAAATTTTTTTTTTTTTTTAATTTTGCAGATTTTTTTAAATAAAAATAAATAACTTAACAAAATCTAAATTTTGGCCACCTAAGCAAAAATCTGTCAGCTAAGCAGATTTAGTCCACAAAATTACAATTTCGGACCATCTTTGCCAATTTTTGAAAATTGTGGACTAAAAATCACATGTGGAATAAACGCGGGACTCAACGTCTCACTCCTGCCACAATTTTGGACCAAACTTGCCATTCTCCCTATATATATATATATATAAGAATAAACACAATATGTTTATTGGTGCCTATATGTTTATATATGCACTGTAATATATCAATCCAAGATCAGAAACAAATAAACACAAATCCTACGTGTGTGTATATATATATATATATATATATATATATATACACGGTAGTGAGAAGTGGATTAGTGCCTATATGTTTATATATGCACTGTAATATATCAATCGAAGATCAGAAACAAATAAACACAAATCCTACGTGTATATATATATATACATCTTTATATATATATATATATATATATATATATATATATATATATATATATATATATATATATATATATATATATATATATATAGGGGTGGGTTATGGAGTGAAATGGTTTAAGTGTAAGAAATAAGAATTTATCCTAACCTTATATCTATAAAGAATTAATGGTTTAGATTTAACTAGATTTGATGTTGACATCATCATTGATTCACCCAATTTTAACAACGAGGGTATTTGTGAACTGAAATTTTTTTCTCACTCCTTTCCATTCATCTTATCCATCTTTCAAGGGATTCTGAATTTATTTTCAAAATTAATTTTCTCTCCACTCATTTCAATCTATCCCTAATTTCATCCACTCATTTTATCTCCCCCATTTCTTCTCATTTCTGCTCCCCCATTCCAGAATTTTGCCGCCGTCGCCGCTGTATATTAGCACGATTATTCTGAGTAGTTAGCACAATCTTTGTAATTAGTAAGCACATTTAATATTATTTTGCAGCATAAGTGTTTTTATTATCAGCACATTTAGCTGATTGTTTCTGCACATTTATAATAATTTTTCAGCACATTTAGCTGATGGTTTCTGCACATTTAGAAAAAAAAATAAGCAGTAATATTTGTGGTAAGTAGTGTAATGTGATTTATTTGTAAGCACAATAAATATAATTTTATTTTATTTTTTGCAATCTGTAAATTTCTTGAGAGATAAAATATGAAGGAAAGAGATAAAAGGATGGAGGAAAGAGAAAATAAAATCATGGTTTACACGTTGGGAAAAGATGGGAAAGTGAGATATGAAATCCCATGATTATAGGAAATACCAAACATACAATCTGTATAATTACAAATATATCCCCACAAAAATATTCCGCGTAGCACACTTAGGCTAAATTCTTAAGACAACGTGGCCATCATTGATTGATCACCAAAGATCAAAGGCCCAAAATCATTCTTATTTCTTACGGAAAAAAGCTTTCCTACTTGAACCTATATATATATATATATATATATATATATATATATATATATATATATATATATATATATATATATATACTAAACCCTTTAGTTTATAGTTTAGCTACCTCGGAAAGGTTCAATGAATTACTTGTTGAGGAGATCAGACTTAAGAAAGCAATGAATTCGACTTTGTAAAGTGAAGACAGATGGAAGCACTTCAAGTCTTTCTTGGCCATGAGGACTGACGACACTGATTGCTTTAGTTCTTGAATCACAGCATGTCTCCAATCTCCTTCTTCAAGGATATCTTTATTTTCAGAACTCTCTTAAATGCGAGAGAATTGCGAGATCTCCTCTAAACCAATGAGATTTTTTTAAATATTAAAAATTATTATTAATTCAAAAGGGTATTATAGTAAAATACAATTTTTTATTACGGGAGATAACCCTACTGATGATAACCCCTACTATAATAGCCTCTACTGATGATAACCCCTACTATATATATATAACCCCTACCATATAGTAGGGGTTATGATCAGTAGGGGTTGTATGCATTGACATGATGTACATTATGTATTATTAGGAGTACAAAAGGTGGTTCTCGCAGTTTTCGCACTTAACAGGGTTCTGAAAATAAAGTTACACTATATATATATATGTGTGTGTGTGTGTTGTTTCGAATGCCTTTTAACTAGTATTTGTTTGGTTAAAGATAATGACGGCGAGAATAACTTGGACATATGAGACTTCTAAGAAGTTGATTGAAATTTTAGTGAACGAGAATAATAGAGGAGTTAGTAAGAGAACTTGGACAAATATTGCAAAGAATTTTAATTCTCAAACACAATTAAGTGCAAGTGCAACACAAGTACGAAATCACTATACTGACTTGAAGGAGAAATATAATTGTTGGGAGGATTTGCAAAGTTTATCCGGCGTAGCATTCAATCCTATTACTAGAGAAATGGATGTGCAAGAGAGGAGTCTGGAGAGATATAATGCTTTTCTACAGGTAATATTAATTACAAAATAACTACTTTGAATATATAGTTTAGGTTTGTTGTATGATTGAATTTGAATAGTTTTTTTTTACAGAAGTATCCCAAGTATGGTTCAGTTTTGTCTAAGAAGAGCTTACCAAATCGTGACCTGTTGACTGCCTTATTTCAAGGTAAGACTGCCCATGTTGTGGGTGGTTGTTTTTCTCCAGGGATGGGAAAAAGAAACTCATATCTAAGTAAAGGTAAAGGTGTGGAGTTAGATTTGGATTTGAATATGGAGGATTTTACCACTAAGGAAGGGTCTGCAGATAATGAAGATGAAAACAATGATAATAATGTATGCCCTAGCTTGTCAGGTGAAGAAAGTAAATCTCCTCCAAGGTCTGTTGTGCGTAAAACTACTAACCGGAAGCGAAAAATTCAGTTCACTGACTTGGATGAACATAAAAGAAGACAAACTAGCTTTGATAGTGTTATTCAATTATTGTCAAAAGCTGGTGTTGGTTCTTCTAATGACCGTACAAATGTTCAAATGGTTAGTGACGAATTGAGAAGGATGGAAGTGGCCAAGGAGAAGGGTGAACAATTTATTGTTACGGCTATGAAATACTTGAGTGAAGAGAAACATGCAGAGATTTTCTTGGCACTTCATAATGATAATCAGAAGTGGCTTTATTTGAGAGAAATAGAGGTTGATTTCTAGTTTAATTAATTTGTTATTGGTTGTTGAAACTTTTTTTTTTTGCATTTCAATTTGAATGGCGTAGTTTTGATGTTGGATGTCGGAACTTTGTTTTTATGTTAAATGTTGGATTGATTTACATGACTGCTAATTTTATTTCTCTTCAATGAGATTATATATTGGAATTTTTTGATAATATAGAATGGATGATAAAGTTAGATGTGTATCAATAATTATTGCTTTGGAGGAGTTGAGGAGATCAATTCAACAACCCGAAATGTCAATTAAGAAACGTACAAGAGAAGGAGGGGAAAGTGGTGCTGAATACATATACAAATTATTAAATGAAAGTCCCACGTCGTGTAAAGTGCAACTACGACTTGATGGGGCTTTGTACAACTAGTGAACTTGATGGTGGAAATAAATCTGTTAGTGGATAGTAAATACGTAAAAGTTTCCGAGCAAGTAGGAATTTGCTTATTCTTATTGGCCAAAGGAGCTTCCTATCGTGATGCATCTGACACATTTAAACATTATGTATCAACAATAAGCATGTATCATCGGAAAGTGTTGGATGCTTTGATAATATTATCGCATGATATCATTAGACCACAATGTGATTTACTAGAGGTGCCTCCGGGAGTAGCAAACAACTCACAATATTGGCTTTATTTCAAGGTAAATTTTCGAAGCTATAATTTCTTTATGTACATCATGTTAAGTGCTTTCTATATTCTGCACGCCATTAATATTTAATATTATTCTTAATTTTTTGAGCAGGATGCTATTGGTGCTATAGATGGAACTCATATACAAGCAGTTATAAATGATGCTATTTTTAGAATGTCTTGGCTTGTTGTTCATTTGACAGAATTTTGACATTTATTAATATGGGATGGCAAGGAAGTGCGCAAGATATTACAGTATGGCGGGATTGTTTAACAGATTCAAAATATATTTTTCCGCACCCACCTCAAGGTACAATTTTATTATTTAACTTCCATATATATATATATATATATATTTATATATACACTTTAATGTAAATAGTAATGACTATTTGCAGGAAAATATTATTTGGTGGACTAGGGATATCCAAGCACTCTTGGATATATGTCTCCTATTAGCGATGTAGGAGTCAGATGCCACTTGCCAGAATATAAGCATGCACCAACTGTGGGTATTTCAGAATGTTTCAATCATCGACATTCATCATTGAGAATAAAAGTGGAAATGGCTTTTGGTCAGTTGAAGAAAAGATGAAAGGTGCTAAAATGTATGCCTCAAATGTCCGAAAAGTGTCATCTGTTTCACACTTCATAACATCATAAGAATATACGAGCTTTGGATACCAATTATACAACATGCGACGAATGCTCGTGGAACAATAGGTTCTCAAATGTTTGATGCAGATCGAAAAAATGCGATGTTCGCGTGCGGCAAAGTACTGCATTACAAATTTGGTGATCTAATAGCTTCAATGATGAAATACAAGAAAAATAAATTGTAGTAATAATAAATAATTATTTTTAAAAAGTTCGTAATGTACTTGTATAAATATTTTATTCCATGCTACATCTTATATTTATAATGGTTGAATCTCTTCTCATTATATAGTTAATAATATTAGATAATAATATATATACAACAACGATAATAATAAAAAGTTATAGCTTCGATTATCAATAATAATACTACTACCGATAAATTATTAGATTGCTATTAAATATTAATTATTAGATTACAACAACAACAAAAAACAATACAAACAATAATACTACTACCGATAAATTAAAATAATGAGACTAATAATGAAAATTTGTATATAGTATTGTTGATAATAATAATTAATATTATATAACAATATATACAACAATAATTATTCTTGATAAAAAATAATATATATTATTCTTGATAATTAATATCAACAATACAAATAATTTGTTGAATTGAATCGAATCAATCGAATGCGGCAGAATCAATTGAATCGAATTTCTTTGAATTGAACGGAACGAAATCAATCGAATCAAATGAAGCCCAAAAAAGAGCCTAAATATGTATTCTTTTTTAAGTTTCAATAAAAAATGCCATCCTTTTATAAATCATGCACTCTATACCCAAATTTAAATAAAAGGTCTAATATACCCTTAATCTTGATGGGTTGTATATTATGTTTGATGGCGTCTTTTATCGTTCGAGTCCTAGAATATTTATATAAATTGACTCCTAATATGTTTTTTTTTTTATAATTCAGTTTCTAGGCTTACACCTAATTATATCTGAGGAAAACAGCTCCGCTTTCTCATTACTGTCACCAAGTTAAATCGCGGGATGTGCACGAACTGACCAGTGTCTTATCGGGTTCTGCTGACGTACAACCAGATCCTCCCAGGTAAAGAGAACATGAAGTCCTCCCCCTGAATTGAACTCACACGAATGATATTCAGTATGAGGTCCTGTCAAAGGCTTAAATAGAGCGTATATGAAAAGATTTTAAGGTGGAGGCAAGAGGGATAGAACCCCTGACCTCCACCCTCACATGAGTTTTTACACCCATGTGGTGGCCAACTGGGCTAGCCAGTTGGTTGACTCCTAATATGCTTAGTCCAGCAGTGTACTTGTTAAATCATAAGAATTAGTATAGAACTAGTTTATAGGTTGAAAATGTTGGGATTTGGTGCCTAAAACGAAGGTGCAGTGGAAGCAAAAATACGAATCTAATTCGATCCGAATCCCTAACAGCATCGATCAAGCTACGTATATACGAATATAAAATGAACAAAGAGGAAGATTCGAAATCATACCCTTGAAGTCCGTTGATTAAATGGTTGTGTCCTCCACGAATCCGATTCGCCAAGCTTTTTGAAATCCCAAGCACCGAAGCACCGTACCTCTACTTGCCACGCGCCGGAAGTCGACCGGAATAACTCCTACCTAGTTATCTTCCAAAGATACGGTTAGAACAAGGTAGTCGGAGCTTACTAAATTTATTTATATCACTCCAAGTGTATAAGATAAATTTTCTCTATTGATTTTCTCTCAATTTTTCTCTAAGAAAAATAATGAAAATATATGAAGAAGAAGAATATGAATATAGAAGACAACTCCAAGTTTCTCCTCTCTCTTGTTCAATGGAAAATGCCGTGAGTCTTTTTTTACCAACTCAAGGATCAAATCTTCATACCTTTTATTATTCTTTCTTAAAGAATAATAATGATCTCCCTCATTTTTCCTTGGTCTTCCATCAATCACGGGAAGACAAAGACCAAGGCAAAAAACAAAGTAAGGTTCGGCCATCTAGAAGGACCAGAGGAACCTGGTCCGTTTCGGACTTTCTCGAGTCCAAACAGATAAATTCCATTCCATTTCGATGTATTTATATCAATTAATTAATCTAATTAATTAATTATATCAAATACAATATAACATAATTAATTTCTCGAAGAAATTATTATATTCATGAATTAAATTAATCACCCAGTAATTTATTTAATTCATTACGCTGAAAATTAATTTATCTAATAAATTAATTTAGACATCCAATGTCCCAAAATTAATTAGACATCCAATGTCCAATAAATTTAGATATCCAATATCTAATATTAATTAAGAGAGATAAAGCTCGATTCATTCTGTCGCCAGTCCTATTGCGCGACTCGGTAGGTCAGTCTCAGTTAGCAATGGGAGGAACCAAAGAGTAGTAGCACCACCTAGCCAGCCTGGCGGCCTACACTGTACCCCAACTGAGAACAATGATTGGGATAATTCAAAAACCTTTCTGTCGTGAAGACCAGTATACGTATAAACTCTTCTTTCAAATGTCCCGATCAAGTTATAGGGTCACGGTCAGTCAAACCCTATCAGCACTTGACGCTATGCATGAGTTAATGCAAACCGAGATCATTGAGCTCTCGTGTATCCAATACAACTAGCTCCAATGCTTTGGCCAAAGACTTATGATCTCATTTGCCAATAACTGCATAAGACATATGCCTGTTCACTTACAGGAGAAAGAATCCGATCTTGGTATTCAGTAGGACCTGCTACTTGCCCGTCAAGACGCACGTCGAGGTTGACCCCCACCTTCCGGTTTTTTGGGTCAAACTACTCTAATGAAAATCTTAACATCACAAGTACATCCCTACTAAATCCTCAAGTCTAAGGTTCACGAATACCTATCACAACCTTACGATTCCTTCATTGACTGTCCCGGAGTGAAACCGTGTGACGAATCGAGGGTGAGCCGGTTCGAGTATACTAATATCATTAGCATACTATAAAGTATGCTCCCACTAACCATTAGTGTTCGATAGGCACTCTCCAAGTCAAAGAACACGTCATATAAGTCTTCACATAAACTTAACGCCCAGTTAAGTTTCATCGACTTGCGAACAATTAAGTATTTGAGCCATAAACCTTTCCAGTGCTGATCCCCTTATCCAATAAGGAGTGGAATGTTTTGATCTCTAATACACAGACTAGTTTATATATATATATATATATACGAGTCAGGAACGCCAGTAACTACCAGCAAATAAAGAAACAAACAATTGCCTTCTGATAATGATAATAACAAGTACAATGCCCTCACTCTAACATCTCTGGAGTGGCATTCGAGGGCGGAATCCTAACAATCTCCCACTTGCACTCAATGCCACACACTATGGTATCTAATACCCATGTTCTCCAGATGACGCTCCAAGCTAATCTGAGAAAGTGGCTTGGTCAGTGGATCAGCGACGTTGTCGGCTGAGTCTACTCTATGCAGCACAATGTATCCCTTGCGAACAAATTCTCTCACGAGATGATACTTC
This sequence comes from Orobanche coerulescens, assembly GCA_033398695.1. Classification (NCBI taxonomy): domain Eukaryota; kingdom Viridiplantae; phylum Streptophyta; class Magnoliopsida; order Lamiales; family Orobanchaceae; genus Orobanche; species Orobanche coerulescens. The sequence goes on along the minus strand of CM065818.1, from coordinate 25,447,250 downwards.
CTCTTAATATGTTTGGTACTGTCGTGAAACCTCGGCTCATTGGCCTGCGCTACATCCCCGTCATTGTCGCAGAAAAGCGAAACAGACAGCTCAACACATGGTATCACATGAAGTTCTCCCAGAAACTTCTTAATCCAAAACCCTTCCTTATAAGCCTCCGAGACTGCTTGATACTCAGCCTGACTGGTGGAATCAGCAGTTGCGCTTTACTTGGCGCTACGCCAAGATACTGCTCCTCCATTAAGAGTAAATATATAGCCAGAAGTAGACATCGAATCGTCTTTCTGTCATTGGAAGTCTGAATTAGTGAAGCCCATCACATTAAGTTCTCCACCGCCATACATAAGAACCAGATCTCTAGTCCTTCTTAAGTACTTGAGAACGTTCTTTACAACAGTCCAATGTTCCCTACCTGGGTTTGCCTGAAACCTACTTACCACGCTCACAGCGTATGCATTGTCAGGTCTCGTACACAACATTGCATATATAAGGCTACCCACGGCCGAAGCATATGGTATATTACTCATTTCCTTTCGTTGTTCATCACTTTGAGGACACATCTTCGAGGAGAGTTTTATTCCATGTCGCATTGAGGAACCCTCTTTTAGAATCATCCATCTTAAATCGTTTTAGGATTTTATCTATATAGAGGGCTTGGGAAAGACCTATCATTCTCTTCGCTCTATCCCGGTAGAGCCGAATTCCAAGAATATAGGTGGATTCTCCCAAGTCTTTCATGGAGAAACTACTCGAAAGCCAGTAAGCTTTTACAAAACTGAACATTCCCACATCATTTCCTATTAGTAGAATGTCATCTACATATAGTACTAAGAATCCGATCTTGCTCCCACTAACCCTCTTGTATACACAAGGTTCATCTTCATTTTGTACGAAGTCAAACTCTTTGACTGCCTCGTCAAAACAAAGGTTCCAACTACGTGAAGCTTGTTTCAGTCCATAAATGGAACGCTGAAGCTTGTTTCCGGCATGTAGAATAGATAACCCATCGTCCCAGATGGGAATCCAATGAAACGTCCCTTTATGGACCTAGCTTCCAACTTCTCCACCTTGGTCTTCTTGACATAGGCGGGACATCCCTAAATCCTAATGTGATTAAGACTTGGTTTCCTGCCCTCCCACATCTCATGTGGAGTTTTAGGAACGGACTTGGAAGGACATCTGTTCAAGATATAGGCAGCAGTCAGGAGTGCATACCCCCCCACATGTAAATTGGTAAGTTAGTATAGCTAAGCATAGAACGGACCATGTTCAACAAGGTTCGGTTCCTGATAAGTGTAGTTTTATACACTTATCCGTAATTTTTATTGATATATTTTACCCATAATTATGCTAGTCTACTCGTTTTTGCTTTAAATTAATTTGTTTTTTAATAATTTTATTTTTATAGGATGAAGATGTAATTTTAGCCTTAATCGGATTGAATTACTGATTTACTCAAGAAATAACATGTTTATAAAATATTCTCTTTATTGAGTTTTTATGAATTCATGTTGTAGATCTTTACGAGATGAGTTCGACAGTCTTTCCGGATTCAAAATCAGAGTTATATATCAAAAGTTATCATCCGAAGAAGATTCGGGGCGAAAACGCAAAAGTCTAAGAAATCCTGGGCTGAAAATGAAGTTTGAAACTCCATACGGGCGTAACATCTGAAAGTTATGGCCGTAACTCATACAACAACTAATGTGCAAAAATCGAAGCAAAGTTACGGCCGTAACATCTGAAAGTTACGGCCGTAAGTCCTCATAGTTACGGCCGTAACTCTTGACAAATGTATGATCATTTTTAAATCTTTTATACTTTTGGTCTATTATTGAGGGGATGGCTGGACTTGATCCAATCTAATGTAATAATGTTGGAGTTTGGAGCTATTAGATGACTTTAGGTATATAAATAGACCCCTTAGATCCATCATTTATCATCATTCATCTTATATTTTTCCTACTTTGTAATATTTTGTGTGAATAACACACTTGTGTTCTTGAGTGATTTATGTAATAGTGGTTTAGCTTATGTTGTTGAGGGAGTTTATTGCTTCTTTCTCCTTTATCTACTAAGGGAGTTAGTATCGATTCTTTCCATTTTTCAACTAATAATGACCACTCAAGCTTGTAATATGTTGAATAAACCCTTCATGGGCTAAGTTATCCTTAGTTGGGATTATAAACAAGGTTTGTCATGTTATTTAAGTTTGTATAAAGATCTATTATGAATTACTTATTATTGTGTGTGATTTTCATTGTTTTACCAATCTTTATTTATTTGGCCAATAAATGATGATATTTATGGTCTTCATATGTTTCGAAAGAAAATATGTTTGCTTAGATCAAATGATCTTCACTCTAAGTTGTTCTAGGGGATAGAAATATACCTCTAGACCTTAGATGGTTCTTTGAGTTATTTTCATAAAACCTAATGCTATGTATTGAAGCCTATCAACATAGAAATATAGTGAATTGATTCAATATATAAGGGGCGTTTTGACATTCGAAAGAGGAACCGTCTTTTAAAGGAAAATCGAATCTACATAACATAATAAGTAAATACATCCTATGATCTCCTATACATCTTCTATAACTAATGATGAACTAAGTTTGTAATCCAAACTATTTCATTTTACCTTTTATTAATCTATTATTAGTGGAATCTTTCATTTCCTTATATTTTAGAACTATTATTGCACTTTCCTTGCAATTGTCAAACCAAACTCTTAAATTGTGTTTCACTAATCTAAATGTAATACCTGAGATCTTTATTCCGATTTCGTTGAATTTTTCTTCGGTCGAACGGACTGTTGTCGTTGCGTCTTTGGAATCGCATGCTTGTACTGTGGTACGTTGAGTTTCGTAGCCTGTTCGTTATTGTTTTGGATCATAGCCAGTGCGTTCGCGTGATCGAGACGTCGTCGAGTATCGAGCCAGGCAGTCAGAGGGCTGGCTGGGTCGATTTACGGCCGTAAGGCCTGCCGATTACGGACGTAAGACGTCCGCACACCCTGGCCTGGGAGGACTCGGTTACGGCCATAAGGTTCATCAGGTTACGGCCGTAAGGCTTGTTTACGGCCGCTAAGCACTGGCCGGTTACGGCCGTAGTGATTCGGCAGATTTCAGTCAGTTTGTCCTGGGAGCTCGATTACGGCCGTAAGGCTATGCCGATTACGGCCGTAAGGTACGATCGTTGCGTACGCAAGGCTTCGGCCATTGCGTACGCTACAGGCAGTTGAACGAGTTACGGCCGTAAGGCACTGCCGGTTACGGCCGTAACACTATCGGCCATATATAGGCCTGGTGACGGGCCATGCCTCATTTCTTGCATTTTTCTTCTTCTGGTGGCGGCTCTCAGACGGGTGCGACGAGGAGTGACGTTCTTGGCAGATTCTACTCATTTTCAAGGCTTTTGGAAGGCCTTTGTCGATTAGATCAACATCAAATCCTTATTCTTCGCTGGATCGAGGTATTTCTTTCGTAGAACCTTAGTTGTGTATTTTTTTTGGGGGTTTCTTCGTGATTCATTGATCTTGTCCGATCTTGATGAATTGTTCATAGTAATCTCGTTGTATTGGTCATAATCTTCGGATTTTGTAAATCGTTTATCGGTTTTTACCACCTGAAACTTGATTTACGATTTCCTTGAAGAACCCTCGGATTCTTGTTGTTTTTCGGGTTGATTCGGATTCCGTTTAGCGTTGTTAATTCGTGGTGATATTATTTTCGTAGTTTTCGTGGAGTTGACGAGTTTTTGGTTGTTTTTGGAAGTTCGAGGGCTAACTGACCGTATCCGTTTGTTGTTCCGTTGCTAGTGGTATCGAGGCAAGTATCTTGCCCATACGTTTCATGTTTCGTAGGCATAATTGCTGGTAAATGATTTTATGCGAAATCCAAATGTTTAATGAATGTTAAAAAGGATCGGTATGTTCTCGATAAATGTTGCCTTTCAACGATAACTCGTATGCTTTGTGAATAGGTGTGTTTATGGAATATGTGTGTTAGTTTCATTTGTTGAAAGACGTTATGATCACATTTAGCGAATATAATAAACCGTAATCATTTACTGAGGATTATGTGTTGTTATGTGGGCTTGTTCGGCGAATATGTGACGGGTGATATTGGTTGTTACTCCTTTGAAAGGAGGTTGTGATGTTTAGTGTTGTTTGGCTTGATGTTTTGATTATTGTTATGTGATCGTTGAAAGTGATGTGCCTCCGGGTAAGATTGTTGAATCTCCGGGATCCATACTTGCTAGTATGGGTCGGGCGTGACCGTAGGGTTGTCTAATCGGGTATGTATTACGGGGACTCCGAGGTTCGTGGATTGCTAGCCCGATGCCGGGATAACTTGTGGGGTTATCCAATCCGGGTATGTCTTTGCGGGGACTCCGAGGTTCGTGGCTTGTTAGCGCGATGCCGGGATAACTTATGGTTGTGGTTTGGTTGTGTGATGTACGTGCCATGGGTTGTCCAATCGGGTATGTCTCGTGGAGGCTCCCGAGGTTCGTAGCTTGTTAGTGCGATGCCGGGATAACTATGAACATATGTATGGTTATGGTTACGTGACTGTTATTACGGTGACATGTGATTTGGTATGGATTCCCATTGGGTTATTCACTCGGGTATGTTCTGCGGGAGCATCTGAGGTTCGTGGCTTGGTAGCACGGGACGCGAATGATCCTTGGGGATATGTTGTTATGGATGATTTGGGTCTTGGACCCCGTGTTTTGTGAATTGGGTTGTATTTTGGGAAAGATGATTTTTGGGCCGTGTCCCAAATGTTTTCGAAAGACTTGAGAATTCTTAAATCCCAATTGCTTTCAAAACTTTCGAGATCTTTAAATGTTTTGTAAGATGTATATTGGGTTTATTCCCACCTTTCAGGATTTAAACAGTTTTGATCAAATGATTTATCTTGGAGTATGTTGTGTATGGCTTGTATTCGTATTTTATACTTGCACTAGCAAAACAGTGGAGTTTTGCTAACCCCCGAGTATTCGGAGGGGTGGATGTATGTATTGCGTCCAGGTACTTGCAGGTTGCTGGGGAGCGAATCACAGAATCGGTATGAAGGGTGATGGAAGACGACGATACTAATCACATGAAGACCAATCCTAGAGTATTTTGATAGTGTCTTGTTGGTTATCTTTCCGATGTGTTATTTTCCCGATATATGGGAGCGTTAATGTATTCCAGCCCCTGTGTGGGTATGAGTTTTGGGAAAGAGTTATGTATGTAATGATGTGTGTGTTGTGATAAAAGACCAAATCGGTCTAATGGTTCATTATGTAGCCATGTCGGCATGTAATGTGATGTATTGTTTTTGTATTTAGCCTGGTAGATCCTCACGGAGAGGGTCTGCGGCGTTGTAATATTCCCGAGTGGTTTGGGGGTGTTACAGAATATGGTATCGGAGCTTAGGTTGAGGAAACCTAGGCTGTCGGGTCGAGTTGTGTGTTGTCGGGTCTTGTCTTGTCTTGTCGGATTTTGCCTGACTGAGTAGTGTCGCGACGCGTCGTCTGAGTTGTCGGTCGTGATTAGTATCGAGGTGCAACCATCATTTTCGTGCGATATGTGGATGTAAGTCTCCCTACTTTGTTGTGTCTCGTGTTATACGAGCCTGTGTGATTCTGTGTTATTATGTGGAGTTTAAATGTGCCTCGTGAATACGTACTCCATACTTATTTGATTCTCGTATTGTGCTGTAATGAAGAGTAGTACCGGTATGTATGTATATATATATATACATCTTTGTGTGAAATCGTTTTTACAGGAGTAATGTTTTGGTGTGGTTACGCAATGAAAGTTTATTATTGTGGTATTTTAAACTTTAAATGTTTTGGAGAGTCACGTAAATTTTCATTCTAAAACATCCTTCAAGAAGGGAAAAAGTTTGATTTCCGTATGATAATCGTGACCGAAAATTTTGAGAATTCAAACTACATATATTTTATTTTCATCTTGCATTACAAATTTTCAAAATTTGATTTTTAAATACTCAAACGAGGTCTATCAAAAGTTTACTTGAGACGTGACTTTCGCTTTCAACTTTTTGGTTTCATGAATTTCGGTTAAAAGGTATGTAGTTGTAATATCCGCAATTTTCGATTTTTGGTAAATTTCTTTTTTTGGTCGGAGTCTGTTTTGACGACTCTCTCATGACCGTTTCGTCATTCGGAGAATATTTAATTCTGCACTTTTGTCATCCGAGTTCGTTTCGATGCTGCTTTGTTGAGTTCCGTGCTTTTTAGCGACTTTTCCGCGCTTGAGTTCGGTTCTTGCGAATCTCGTTCGAAACTGTCGTTTGGGGTTTTTCGTAAGTTCATTTAACGTTGTTATACGTGTTGTGAGCTTCGGTTTGATTATTCGTTGTCGTATGGTGATTTTCGGGCATTTGGGCCATTTTCGTAATTTCCCAAAGTTTGGGGTAATTACCTTCCGTTGTCGAATTTCGAGCCTTCGGGTGGTCGGAATCGTGTGTTCTACTAGCTCTTAGATTCGTCTTTGTGAGTACTTCGTAACCGTATCTTGGTTCGTATTCGTGTTCGGGTCTCGGTGTCGTTTTGTTGAATTCGGGATTACTAAACGACTTTTCTAAGTATGAGTTCGACTTTGTTGGATCACCATTAATTTTTGGTAACTCCAAAAATTCTGAATCTTTGCAATATTATAGAGCATCGAGTTAGCTTTCCAATGGTTCGAGCGGTGAGTCAATGAGTCCGGACGAGAGAGTTATGGTCGTTTTAGCTCACCCGCTCGTTATTGGCGATCACTGCCGGCGAACTTCGGCCGTGTCGTCCGACACGGCCCGTGCGTGCTCGTCCGGATAAGCGGAAGTCTCGCCTCGGGACCCGACCGTGTCGTCGCACGGCCGAGCCGAACTCTTCCGGATAAGCGAGGCGGCGCCAGAGGCCGGCCGTGTTCGGGACACGGTCGAGTCATTCGAGCGCCGCGACGGGTCACTATCGGAAGGCGCGGCCGTGTCTAGCGGGACACGGTCGAGTCCTGCCGCCAGCTGCGCGCCACGGCCGTGTCGGGCGGACACGGTCGAGTCTGTCGACTATTTAAGGCCAGTGATCGGGTTTTTCTTCATTTTTCTCACTCGTTTCTTCCTCTTCCGCTGGAGATTTGATGATCATGGAGGGATGTTGTTAGGGGTTAAATCCATGAAGTTTTGAAGTTCATAACATCGATTAATCCTTCCATAACTTGCTCCGATCGACCGAATCAAGGCAAGTTTTCCTAAAATATAGTTGTGGGGATTTTGTTCGATTTGTCCGTTTAATCCGTTTTAACTTAGGATTGTGATGGATTGATGATTATTTAGATGTATTATATCATTTTCCTTGTTATTCCATGGTTGGATCGTATCGATTCGTTATTTTGGTCGAGTTCTTGATCGACGCCTTGAAGGTGTCCGGTAAAATGTCATAGAGGGGTTTTCGGGCGTTCTACGATTATTCTTCCTCGTATGATCGATGATTTATTGATTATATGTTGTTAGGGTCGAATTCTTGTGAAGAACTCGAGTCGTAACCCTTTCGTTCGTTGTCTTCTTCGGGGTCCGAGCTTCCCGGTCGAACCGTGTTCTTCGGAGCGTTTGGTAGCGGTTATTAAGGCAAGTATCTTATTATACGACTTGTATCTTGTGAATAGTAATTACGTATGATATGTATAACGATTTTGCTTGCCTCCGTAAATATGTTCCGTTTGAGTTGGTTGTGTTTTCCGAAATTTGAAGGCTTTATGATAATAGTGATATATTGGTATACGTGTTAGGCGTTGTGCCATTTGTGCAGGATTTCGATGTACATATGAGATGGTTGTACAAGTGTTTCTTCAATGAATTGTGTACCGAATGTGTGTTGTGTTGGTTAAGAGTCGTTGTGATGATCATGATGTTTGTGTTGTTTTGGTTTACTTGCTTGATTGTACATTCGGCGTAATGTGGAATGACTTGACATTTAATGATTATGAATGTGTCAGTCGATGTGTGTGTGATCCGGGTAGGGTCCAGCGAGGCCTGCGGAGTTCGGTACATGATGTGTACGAACAAAGTGTGTGAACCGGGTAGGGTCGACGAGGCCTCGGAGTCCGGTACATGACGTGTACGGACAAGGTGTGTGATCGGTAAGGTCCGCGAGACCTCCGGAGTTCGGTACATGATGTGTACGAACGATCTTTGTAGCCGGGTAGGGTCCGTTGAGGCCTCCGGAGTTCGGTACATGATGTGTACGAGCGAGGTGTGTTGTAGCCGGGTAGGGCCGTCGAGGCCTCGGAGTTCGGTACATGATGTGTACGAACAATGTGTGCGATCCGGGTAAGGTCCGTCGAGGCCTCGGAGTTCGGTACATGATGTGTACGAACGGTGATCGTGTAGTAGTGATTGTTCGGGTAACATTTTAAATATGGATCTCGGACGCATAATGATATATTATTTAGTATGCTTTGAAACGAGAATCGGGCTAAGGCCCTATTGTTTACGAAAAGGTTTTGTAAATTGGGACTCGAGGTCCAAAAGATTTTCTCGCTTTAAAAATCCCGAGATGATGTGTTCCTTTTCAAATATCTCTTACTTGAGTTCGAAATTCTAAAACTTCTGGGAACATTTTGATAATGGATTTCCGTATTAAATTTGTAGTTGCTATTTGCTTGTTACATTTCGTATGGTTTGATACTTGCACTAGTAAAACAAAGGAGTTTTACTAACCCCCGAGTATTCGGGGTGGATGTCCTGCTGCGTCCGGTACATGCGAGTTCGGGGAGCAGTCACAGGATTGGCACAAGGGGATGACGAGCTGCGATACTAATCAAGAGTTGAGAGTTGGTAGAGTTTAGTTGTATTATTAGAGTTGATTCAGTCTTCCGTTGTATTGTATTTCGACCCCTGTGTGGGTAATGTTTGTTAGTCAGTCCTGTTGATAGAGTTGTGTGACCTCATCGGCCTGTGTGTTTATGTGTAAGTGACCTTGACGGTCTGTATTATTATATTGTTTGACCCTGGACGGGCAAGCGTTTGGTTGTTTATGGACGTTGCTTTGGTAGATCCTTGCGGAAAGGGTTTACGGCGTGTAATATTCCCATACGGTTTTGGGGGTGTTACATTTATGGTATCAGAGCTTAGGTTGCGGAAACCTAGGCTGTCGGGTCGAGTCAAGTCGTGATTTGTCGAGTAATGTGTTGTCATGTCGTTTGAGTCATCAGGTGACAAGTTGAGTTGTGTGTAGTCACAACGTGTCGGTTATGTTGTCGGACGAGATTAGTATCGTGGGCGACCGTCACCTCCGTGCGACCTGTGGATGTAAGTCTCCTCTTTTATGCGAAGTACCTGTGTATCTCGATTTTATCTTAGTGAGTTAATTGCGGTGCATGATTTTCTTTACACAGTATTGTGTAATATAATTGTGTTTAGTACTTGTGGCATATAGTATGTGTATAGAACTGGGCACATTATTGGTTTATCTTTAAACCACCGGGTGGTGTGGTATGGTGTGGAAGTTGTAAACCTTGACGGATTTCGAAAAGGTATCGGCGACTGAGTTTTAGTTTGAAAACCGATTCCTTTAACCGAGTTTTGGCGTTATGGCCTTGAACGTTTTGGCAAAATTCTTGTGACGGTACTTAGTATTTTGTAAATGGCTTTTGTGAGTTTTTGAAATATTACCGTCATCGGCCCTTTTGGCGTTTTTGTAAATATTTTTTATCCTGGTGGGTTCCGGCGCGGGACCCACAACGCTATAATGTTCCGTGTAATTACCTGAGATTTTTGGGCATTCTAGCCCATTGAATTATCTTTGAAAATCTTGAGTATCCTAGAAATAAATTTCGAGACGTACGTTTAAAATGAATTGTTTTCTCATGGTACTTCCAAGGTGCCACGATATGTTTCCGAATTCTTCTACCTCGAGGACCAAAATGTTTTGAGATATTTTTCAATGTTTTATAAACACTTTTACTTAGACCCGAGGGTCGAATATTTCCGAAAGTTTTTCACGAAAAGAAAGTGTCCTCATTTTTATCGAATGCAAAATAGTTTTCCAAAGTCTCGATAACGATGTTTCACGATTGTACTTTTTTTGAAGGGTGATACTCAAGATCAATCGGTGTTTCCAAAATTATTTTCAAAAGGAGGTTTTCGTTTTTTTAAAAACTATCCATTCCCGTTGAGGGTTGGGTATGTATGTATGATGTTCACGTTGTCGTTATGATGTTTGCTCCCGAGTATGATCGAATTGGTGCCATGAACGTCGAGGCGTTGCCACGCATTTGCTGTACTAGCCCTCTGTGAGAGGTGTGAACCGGTGTTTACTGTTTATCGCCTCGTGGCGATTTGCGTGTTGTCGCACGAGTGTGAGATGTTGAAGCTTGGGTTTGTACGTTTGTGTACATGTGTGATTGTTTCATAATGTTTGTAATTATGTGCTGATTATCGTTCGGGCCGTTGATGTCGCCGAACGATACTGTCGTTGTTGTAGTGTTTGTGTGTGTATTACTTTACGATGGTAATCGTTGTATATGATATGTATTATGATTCTTTATTATGCTGAGTTGGCATCTCCGGTATGTTGTTTTGCGGTGTTATGTTCCATTGTATCTAGCATCTCGTATTTTCGATATGCCGAGCCGAGGCATTTGAGCGTATTGTGTCGGGAGCATGTACGTGCCAATTGTCCTTCTCGTCGATGCGCTTTTCAAGTGAGGACCCGAGAGACACAGGATCCAGTTTTGCGAGTTGGGTTCCGAGTCTTTCGGGGCGCGAACTTCAGTAAAGATATGAGGATCGGATCGGAGAGGCCCATGGGAGATATTTCTGTCGTTTTCTTTTTGTGTTGTCACCTTACTCCATTTGTTGTGAGTTGCGGGAACGACATTTCTTTTATAAGAGGTCGAATGTAATGCCTGTATCGTTTTGACTTCTGCATTTCCTCTTTCTCAGGTCTATCGACTCGTCGTGTTCGTTGATACTTTATGAACTTGTTCTGTATTTCGGTTTCATCGTTCGAACGAACTGTGATCTTGTTGTGGGTCGATCTGGTTATCGATGTGACTTTTTTGGTTCAGTTCGATTCTTGTGAACCTTGTTCGGGAGTGACATCATCGGGTTCTAATAGTTCTTTTATTCAAAGTGGATCGGACTTGGAACTCTTGTGTTTTCGACTCTGTCGACTCATTATGTTCGTTGATATTTCTGAGCTTGTCCTGCCCCTTGCTTTTGTTGATCGAACGAGTGTGGTATTGTTTTGGAATAACTCGTTTGTCGCTGTGACTTTGCAATCGCTATTCCCTTTCCTGTGGATCTTATGGGAATGCATGTCTTGTAGTTCTCACCAGATCATCCTGGGAGTTGTGGTTTGAATTTTATTATCCTTCGTGTTTCGGACATGATTGTTCGATTTTTGTTGTCTCGATCGTTGTGGTTCGATCGTTTGTTTGTTCGGTTTTGTTCTCGTTTCGTGATTGTTGAGCATTCAGGCTCCTTCCTAATTCCCTTAAGTTCGGGAAATTAGTCTCGTTTTCGATCTTCCATCCCTTGGGCGGTGGGATTCCGTATTTGTTCACCGGTTGGCTCGCGTTTTGATTGATGTACCGTTGGGATGGTCAATCATATTGATTTTCGTTCGTTGTGTCTTGTGATTGTCGGATAATTGACTTGGCCATATTATCCGTTTGATAACGCTTGTCATTTGTTGCTTTTATTATATCCCTAACGGCGACGTTGTGTTGGTCGCCGTGGAGCGTGTTTTCACGCCGTATATTCCTTTGCGTTGTTTGTAACATTTCGCCGTTGGGCGTTAGTTACGCATTCTTGTGTATCTTGTTGAGTTTTGCCTGGCGGAATATTTCTCCTCCCTACTTGTTTTAAGTTTCGGGACGAAACTTCTTTTAAGGAGGGTAGAATGTAATATCCGCAATTTTCGATTTTCGGTAAATTTCTTTTTTTGGTCGGAGTCTGTTTTGACGACTCTCTCATGACCGTTTCGTCATTCGGAGAATATTTAATTCTGCACTTTTGTCATCCGAGTTCGTTTGGTCCGCTTTGTTGAGTTCCGTGCTTTTAGCGACTTTTCCGCGCTTGAGTTCGGTTCTTGCGAATCTCGTTCAAAGCTGCGTTTGGGGTTTTTCGTAAGTTCATTTAACGTTGTTATACGTGTTGTGAGCTTCGGTTTGATTATTCGTTGTCGTACGGTGATTTTCGGGCATTTGGGCCATTTTCGTAATTTCCCAAAGTTTGGGGTAATTACCTTCCGTTGTCGAATTTCGAGCCTTCGGGTGGTCGGAATCGTGTGTTCTACTAGCTCTTAGATTCGTCTTTGTGAGTACTTCGTAACCGTATCTTCGGTTCGTATTCGTGTTCGGGTCTCGGTGTCGTTTTGTTGAATTCGGGATTACTAAACGACTTTTCTAAGTATGAGTTCGACTTTGTTGGATCACCATTAATTTTTGGTAACTCCAAAAATTCTGAATCTTTGCAATATTATAGAGCATCGAGTTAGCTTTCCAATGGTTCGAACGGTGAGTCAATCGAGTCCTGACGAGAGAGTTATGGTCGTTTTAGCTCACCGCTCGTTATTGGCGATCGCCCGGCCGAACTTCGGCCGTGTCGTCCGACACGGCCCGTGCATTTCGTCCGGATAAGCCGGAAGTCTCGCCTCAGGACCCGACTGTCGTCTGCACGGCCGAGCCGAACTCTTCCGGATAAGCCAAGCGATCGCCCGAGGCCCGACCGTGTTCGGACACGGCCGAGTCATTGCCGAGCGCCGCGGGACGGGTCACTATCGGAAGGCGCGACCGTGTCTAGCAGACACGGTCGAGTCCCCGCTGCCATCGCGCGCGCCACGACCGTGTCAGCGGACACGGTCGAGTCTGTCACCCTATTTAAGGCCCAAGAATCGGGTTTTTCTTCATTTTTCTCACTCGTTTCTTTCTCTTCCGCGCCGGAGATTTGATGATCATGGAGGGATGTTGTTGGGGTTAAATCCATGAAGTTTTGAAGTTCATAACATCGATTAATCCTTCCATAACTTGCTCCGATCGACCGAATCAAGGCAAGTTTTCCTAAAATATAGTTTTGGGGATTTTGTTCGATTTGTCCGTTTAATCCGTTTTAACTTAGGATTGTGATGGATTGATGATTATTTAGATGTATTATATCATTTTCCTTGTTATTCCATGGTTGGATCGTATCGATTCATTATTTTGGTCGAGTTCTTGATCGACGCCTTGAAGGTGTCCAGAAATGTCATAGAGGGGTTTTCGGGCGTTCTACGATTATTCTTCCTCGTATGATCGATGATTTATTGATTATATGTTGTTAGGGTCGAATTCTTGTGAAGAACTCGAGTCGGAACCCTTTCGTTCGTTGTCTTCTTCGGGGTCCGAGCTTCCCGGTCGAACCGTGTACTTCGGAGCGTTTGGTAGCGGTTATTAAGGCAAGTATCTTATTATACGACTTGTATCTTGTGAATAGTAATTACGTATGATATGTATAACGATTTTGCTTGCCTCCGTAAATATGTTCCGTTTGAGTTGGTTGTGTTTTCCGAAATTTGAAGGCTTTGTGATAATAGTGATATATTGGTATACGTGTTAGGCGTTGTGC